>ML807412.1:8290-54873 GCA_009831015.1 Picea engelmannii
AGAAACTCTTTGAGGTTGTGGATCAAAGATGCTTGGTAACTTAAGGTAAACTTGTTTTTGTATTTTGTATGTGTGGATCAATGGGATAACTCAATTACAATATGGTATTTAGACAGTCAAAATGAGAATCAAATGAACCAGTGCTCTCAAGGATCAATAATCAGATGATAGCTTTAAAGAGGGTGAGAAAGCAATGTTTATAAACCAGATACAAAATGTAGGGTTTAATTAACAATGATAAGCAACTATTAAGCAAGTTATGAACTGATTGATGAGATGACATTCATTATGCAGTTAAAACAACTTGAATAAGTGTACAGAAGGAAAGATGAGAATCTGAAGTCAATAGAGAGAGAAAACTATGATTTGTATTATCATATAAAAAAGCTTGTTTACAATATAGTATATTTTTGTATCCATAATTGAACCCCTCCTCTATCAAAATGATAGGTATTTATATCTTTTACAACAGATCTCAGATCCTAGAAAAATGGATCTGGATTTCTAAATATAGAAAATAGAGCACAAAACCAATACACTAAGATGATGATTTTAGGGGCTAAATTTCGCTCATGGGCTAATTTTCCATGGTTTTTCCAAAAATGAGATTCGCTATTTTAAGATTGATTCGCCCAAATTCTATAGGATAAAATCATTTTACCTTAAAAATAGCTAAAATTTTATAAAAACTATATAAAATACTTAGAAATTGGAATATTTTTACAAAAATATCGCCAAACATTTATAGTTGGCATATGAAGGATTAGTAATATTCGCCAAGGTTTCTACATTTTAAAATAAATTTCCATCCTTAAAATCATCCCTGAAATCTAGTTCCTTTAGATCGAATTGTTTTCAAAGATTGTCTCTGACATCTGGTCTCCTTCATTTGTTGTTTCTCTGATGTGTCAAAGGATGAAAAAGACACATGTCTTCCATGGTAGAAAGCTTTCACCAGTTGGGAACAAAACTTAGTTGACCTTATGAGCATCTAACTCATATATCTCTACCAAAACTTGAAACTAAAAATTTGGTAATTTTGTAATTAATTCTTAGATGCTTGCTTATCCTTCAAACCACCCAAAAATTGCTTTGTACGGACTCAAAATCTTCAAAATATTGTCTTTGCGGTTTCACTGGCTATTCTGCCTTAAGATCTGTTAGTTAGCCCGTGAAAGCTCTGTTTTTCAATGACTAACTGGTTATAACCGCGCCTCCTATGCCAGTGAAAGCTCTGAGTTGGAAAAATTAAAATATTTGTTGATTGATACTTCATCAATCTATAGTTCTTGATTTTCATTAAGTTTTGGTGAACCTAGGGCTTCACGCTTTGTCATCTATTTTCCAGTTATGGCTGCATCTAGAAAATTTTACTCTATTGACAAATCCAAAGGCGTATTCAACTATCCTCTCATAGAAGTCTAGTCCATCACATCATGTTTTGGTATTTGAGTTGCATCTGCTTAGTGAAATATCAAGTTCTCTTCAACTTTTCCCAGCTATGTATATTGTTGGCATATATGTCTACAACAGTACTGAAAAGAAATAAATCCCACTGGAATCCATTCTTAACGATATCTGCATGCACTTGCTTGTCCAGTTCTAGAGAAGCTATGCCTTCACATGCCCTCAGAACATTAGCAACTACATAATGATCAAGGTTCACGATGTTATGTCGCATCTGATAGAAGAGAACCAAAACCTCTATGTCCTGCCCATGAAAAGCATACCCCACAATCATGGTAGTTGAGGTGACGGTAGATGCGCAAGTGCTAGTGTCTTTTTACAGTCCATTTTGTTGATATATCCAGCATGAAACAAATACAATAGCATGACCCAAGAGTTGTGACCCTTACTCCAAGCTACCACAACGATCTTCCATATTCCATACTTGCACGAGATCATTTTCTATTCATCGCCATCAAAGCTTCCAGATTTGTCTTTGTGTATCATATGAATATACAAATTCATTTGTTCATGGTTCCTCATGGATCGATTTTCATACAACCTGATACCTTTTGACCTGTCAAAAATCCAGAACGCAAATATCCTTACCAAATTTGTTGCGCACGCATTCTTTGCTTGCAAAATCAGGCATTTAGACTCGGTGTTTGTGTGTAGACTTGTAACTGCTCTGTGGCTTAATATGAGAATTAGACATGTGTATATCGATTTATTACTTTGACAAGTAGACTGGTATTTAGCTTTGGCATGTGTAATATGCTTGACAGACTTAGGATCGGCTTAAAACACTCGTGGCTTAGCTTGAGCCTGCGTGTATGACTTGATCTTGACTTATGGACTTTGTCTTATGCACTAGATAAGTAGTGTGATGACTTAGGATTAGAATAAGAGTTTGATACTTAAGCACAACTCATTTATTTAGCAAAATTTTATAATTAGACATATAAAAAGGTAAAGACTAAGGTGTCTAAACAATACTAACCATGTTTTGGAACACAGGCATTGAAGACAGGATGAAAAGACTCTCAAGTAAAAATAATCAATGGGAGCTTGGTCTATAGATATTTGGAGACAAAACACTGGCCAAACATATTTAGAAATGGGCATATTGAATAAAACTTGAGGAGATACTCCAAAAATAAGAGTGCATTTTTTATTGCTAACAGAGACAAAGAAGCAGAGCTACCTGGATAAAAAGTGGGGATAAAAATACAAACATGTTCCACCATTTTTCCAGTTCTAGAAGAAATAGTAAACATATTTGAGAATTTATAGCAGAAGATGGGGAGGTTCTAATGGGACAATCAAAAAAGAGGCAAAGAGGTTTTTTAAAAGCTTCTTTGAGGAGACAGGAGCTTCGGCCATAAACAATCAGGTTTTTGTATCCCATCTCTTTCCTTGCTTAGTTGAAGAGGAAGAGGCACTACTCCTTGAAAGTCCATGTACTAAAGAGGAGGTACTGGAAGTAATAAAATCCTTTGCCAAGGATAAAAGTATGGGTCTTGACAATTGGACGGTCGATTTTTTTGTACATTTCTTTGACATGTTGGGGGATGAGTTGTTGGAGGTGGTGGAAGACTCCAGGACCAAAGGTATAGTGATAAGAGCCTTAAATTTGACTTTTCTATCTTTAATTCCGAAAGTCAATAGACCTACATCTTTAAGTGACTTTAGACCTATATCCTTATGTAAACTGTGTTATAAGCTCATTGCAAAAATTATAGCGAATAGGGTAAAACCTATTCTCTCACGAACCTTATCTGGTGAACAATTGGGCTTTTTGAAAGGAGAACATATATTGGATGAAATTGGTACAACCCATGAATGTTTGCATAGTATTAAGAAAAAAAACTTGAAATCCTTGATTTTGAAACTGGATCTTAAAAAGGCTTATGATTGTATAAACTGGGATTTTTTAAGATTGATTCTATTACAAACAGGTTTTGGTCTTACGACTTCTAATTGGGTTATGAGTTGTGTGACCAGCGTGACCTTTTCGAATCTGGTCAATGGCAAGACCACCTCTTTCTTCCAGAGTGGCAGGGGCTTGAGACAAGGTTGCCCACTATCACGCCTATAAATTATTAAAGAGTTCATTCATCATAAACCATGTTGCAAATAAGAGAAGATAGCAACAAAACAAGAAAGAGAAGTAGACACAAGAACTTGTTAACGGAGTTCACCAATCTTTGGCTATGTCTCTGGGCCCGCTTCCAAGTGGAGGACCTCTTTATTGCTCTTCAAATGATCAAGTTCTCTTTACAATGGCTCTTTGTTGTTACAAAAGGCTTCTGATCTATTGTACAAGACCTCCTTGTGAATATGCACACATGCCTCAATAAACTCCTCTCAAAACATGACAAAATGCCCCTCAAAACATGAGAAATGGGCTCAAAAACTCCAACTCTTCTTCACATTCCCTGCATAAAAAGTACCCTCTCAAGCTCAATAAGCATGGTTTATATAGGTTTTAAGCTCCACAATAGAATCCCAACTTCCCCTAAAGATATGGCCTCTTTTTGGGATCAAATCCCCCTTCAAATGGCTAAAAAATCCTCAAAAATGTCTAATCTGGGCAAAACTCTAGTAAAAAAAACCACTTCTGTAACAAAATTATATAATAGCCCCCAAATGCTTTTCGCGCGCCTCTTTGAAGTGGTCATATGAGTTACATATGGCCAAGCTCCAACCCAAAGGGATGCACACTGGCCTTAACTGGTTCTAGCTCCTGGATTGTGGGCAGATGAAGTGATAGGACAGTGCCCTTACCTTTCGCTTGGGTTGGGGTCATAGCCCCCGAATCTTATGGCAGGCAAGTGCTAGAGATCCGCTCCAAAACATGTGTACCGAAATGTATAGTGGATCGCCTCCCCTTTGAAGGCGTGATTGTATGCTATGGAAAGTCTGTGGGCTAGGGCTTAGTCCCACCCCCCTTCCACCCCCACACATATTTTATGCACTTTATATAGTTTAAAGTGGGTTATAAAACCCAAACAAATGTGTGGCGCATTGGCATTCGATCATTTCTCAAGGCATTTTATCTGCCAATAGGTCATGGGGTTGAGCCCCATGAGCTCCAATAATTTTTCCATTCAACTAGTGATGGGGTGCCACATGGCAATCCATGTCTGGGCCATGTGGCACCCTTTCATTGGTCCTCAACGATGCCACTTGTCAACGTTGTATTGGTCCCTGTCACTGCCTAGTTACCCTATTGTTGTGCTGCCACATGTCACTTTGTTGATGTCAGCATGATGACATCATGCTGACATCATCATTGACTTTTGCCAGTTGACTTTTTAGTTGTTTGGGAAAATGGTCAGAGTGTGATAACTCTCGCATACAACGTCTATTTGAGAAATTAAATATATGGTCAGAATCAAAGCGACGAGCTTATCACAATGGAATTGGTTTCGTCCAATTCCAAGAACTTTCATTTTTTAGCCTTTTCTGGACATGGGGAGCCTCATGGATCATTCCTCCCCACTTGGAAGCTTTTGGACCACCAAAAGTCTGGTTTTACTCAGGTAAGAAGTGAGGGTACTGCCTCCCCACTTGTCTTGTATCATCCATCCTTTCTTCTGGGACAATGATCACCTAATTAATCACAACAAACATAAAAACTGAGATAACATTGTTTATCAAAGTAATCATCCCATTTATTGCACAATCATCTACATTCTTTGTCGCATTTAGCAGCCATACACCATTGAATATCAGCAAACTAAACAAAAATATTGAATATGCGAATGAGAATGAAAAATCATGCTTCCCTTCTGAACATGAATAGTAATCAAAGTATGCAGCTGAACCTCATGCTGTACTTCTTGTGACACTTCATGATTGTTAGAAACATACTGAAACATCTCATGTTTAGCATCACTAACTTCCTGATTTATTACAAACATAAGTGTTAAACTTTTGCTTGCATTTACCATTCTTTTTTAACTGTCGTGTAGTTGCAAAAGATCTGTCAGTTTTTATGCGATGAGCATGGACAATGTACTCTTTCCCATCTTTCTTGAAGCAATATTTATTTTCCTCCCTATAGAATATGGATTTTCTATCATAAATGTATGGGCTTCCCAGGACAATTCCACATATGTCTAGTGGCACTATATCAAGCTCTACTTCATCGACATAATTAGAAGTGATTGCAAACTTAATTTTACATTTCTTGGTTACTTGCAAATTATTATCACCACATATCCATCCCAATGGATATGGTCTAGGATGTGGCTTAGTTTCAAGTCCCAAATTATTTACAACCTCTTCACTGGTTAAATTGGCTTGTGATCAACTATCTACAAGAGTATCAATTTTAACATTATTTGTTATGACCCTTATGTGGAAAAGTTCATCCTTTTTACACTCATCATTTACCACATCTAAATTAGAAGAGCTAGTACTTGCAACAAAATTTATACCTTGGATTCCCATAGCTATAATTTTTGTCTCATCACCAGAGTTTGATCCCAGATCCACTTGAAATGTTGCAGCTATGGTATTCTTTCTCCCTTGATTGGCATACTTATTTGGCTTCAACTCAGGATGTAAGATCCAACAATGATCTTCATCATGGCCTACCTTCTTACAATGCTTGCAAGTAGGCTTCTCATTTCTTGTTGTGGTCGTCTTCTTCTCTTTCTCTTTTCTTTTCCCTGAAGCCTTTCCTTGCCAAGTATCTATAGAAACACTATCACAAACATTCCCTTTACTTGATTCAATGTGAATGGCTTGTAAACATACTTCATCAAAGTTAGAAGGATTTAACATAAGAATAATGTGCTTGAGATAAGAATGTAAACCACCAATATATTTTAAGAGTGTCTCTTGTGTATATAAAGGAATACCCAAATTTAATGCCTTCTTACGAAATGTTTGAGTATAATCTTGTACACTTTGAATCTTAGCTTGCCTTAAACTTTGCCAATTCATCATTTCCTATTGCATGTATGCTAATGGATAAAATTGTTTCTTCAAAGCAGTGATAAAATCATTCCAGGAAGAGATTTTTTTACCATTTTTCTTGAGATCATCTTTAGTTTTGTTTTCCCATGATATGAGAGTTGTTCCTCCCAATTTGAGACTTGCAAGTTGGATCTTTGTTTCATCATCAACAATCATTTGTATCCTGCAATAGACTTCAAGCTGTCTAACCCAATTATCTAGATTTTATGCATCTAATTCACCATCATAAGTGGGTAAATTAAACTTTACATCAAGCTTTAATAAAGGCATATCAGAAGAATGATTATTTGTTTTAGGTTGCTTATCCTTGGAGGAATGTACACTTGCTTCACTTGTATATGACGAGGATGAAGGGGAAGAAGGTTCTGAAGGTCCACCACCTCCAACTCCTCCTTCTGCTCTTACTGAAGATTCACCTTCTTCAACATTTGGATTTCTTCGTTGTCCTCTTTCATGGTAAAGTTCATCTACCATGGCTTTCATCAATTGAAATGCCTCAAAAAAATTGTCCTCAGATGCATAAGGACCTAGTTTTCTCGATGAAGACATCTCTTGTTTACGAGGTCTCCTTTGAATCTCTGGATTAAAAGCCTCAAGTTGGCCTTCTCCTTACTTGAGTTTGGCTCTGGTGAGCATCTAATGATTGCAATTCCTGTCAAACCTTCAAAACCAAATGCTATGATACCTTAAACTTGACCCAAAAATGAAAGGTTTTTACTGACAAAACTACAAGTTAAGTTTATGTACTTTATGCATCGGATCGATAAGAATGTGAAATACATAAATTCTACGAATTGTTGCAGAATAACAATTATGACATTTACTTGATGCTTATAAATTATTAAAGAGTTTAGTCATCATAAACCCTGCTACAAATAAGAGAAGATAACAACAAAACAAGAAAGAGAAGTAGACACAAGAACTTGTTAACGGAGTTCACCAATCTTTGGCTACGTCTCTGGGCCCGCTTCCAAGTGGAGAAACTCTTTATTGCTCTTGAAATGCTCAAGTTCTCTTTACAATGGCTCTTTGTTGTTACAAAAGGATTTTGATCTATTGTACAATACCTCCTTGTGAAGATTCACACATGCCTCAATAAACTCTTCTACAAAATGTCCCTCAAAACATGAGAAATGGGCTCAAAAAATCCAACTCTTCATCACATTCCCTGCATACAAAGTACCCTCTCAAGCTCAATAAGCCTGGTTTATATAGGTTTTAGGCTCCACAATAGAAGCCCAACTTCTCCTGAAGAGCTGGCTTCTTTTTGGGATCAAATCCCCCTTCAAATGGCCAAAAAATCCTCAAAAATGTCCAATCTGGGCAAAACTATAGTAAAAAAAACCACTTTTGTAACAAAATTACAGAGTAGCCCCCAAATGGTTGGCGTGCACCCCTTTGAAGTGGTCATATGAGTTACATATGGCCAAGCACCAACCCAAAAGGTTTTTTGTTGGCCTTAATCGGTTCTAGCTCATGGATTGTGAGCAAATGAAGTGATAGGACCACACCCTTACCTTGTGCTTGGGTTAGGGTCACAGCCCCCGAGTCTTATGGCGGGCAGGTGCTAGAGATTTTCCCAAAAACATGTGTGTTGAAATGTATAGTGGAGTGCCTCCCCTTTGAAGTTGTGGTTGTATGCTATGGAAAGTCCACGGGATGGGGATTAGCCCTAGCCCCCTTCCGCCCCCACACATATTTTATGCACTTTATATAGTTTAAAGTGGGTTATAAAACCCAAAACAATGTGTGGAGCGTTGGCATTCGGTCATTTCTCAAGGCATTTTCTATGCCAATAGGTCATGGGGTCGAACCCCATGAGCTCCAAAATAATTTTTCCATTCAACTGGTGATGGGGTGCCACGTGGCAGCCCATGTCTAGGCCACATAACACCCTTTCATTGGTCCTCAATGATGCCACTTGTCAATGTTGTATTGTTCCTTGTCACTGCCCAGTCACCCTATTGTTGTGCTGCCACATGTCACTTTGTTGATGTCAACATGATGATATTAGCAGGACATCATGTTGACATCATCATTGACTTTTGACAGTTGACCTGTTGACTTTTTAGTTGTTTGGGAAAATGGTCAGAGTGTGATAACTCTCACATACAACGTCTGTTTGAGAAAGTAAATATATGGTCGGAATCAGTGCGACGAGTCAGTCACAATGGAATTGGTTTC
This sequence comes from Picea engelmannii, assembly GCA_009831015.1. Lineage (NCBI taxonomy): Eukaryota > Viridiplantae > Streptophyta > Pinopsida > Pinales > Pinaceae > Picea > Picea engelmannii. The sequence goes on from ML807412.1 coordinate 16,910, forward strand.
GTCTAATTACGATAACTTTCATTTTTTAGCCTTTTCTAGACCTGGGGAGCCTGCTAGATCAATGATGTTCTCACAATGTCAAAAGAATTCTTACCAAAATGGAGGGAGATTGATAAAATATTTAAGTTGTTTTGCAAAGCGATGGGTTTGCAGGTAAATATGGCTAGGTCAACCTTCCATTATTGGGGATTTCAGGGGGGAGATTTAGAACTCTTCAAAGTAGCCTTTCCTTTTAATTTTGTAAAATTGTCTGAAGGCTTTAGGTATATGGGGTATTACCTTAAGACGGGAAACTATAAGGCTGAGGATTGGGGATGGTTACTTTCTAAATATGAAAAAAGTATTGGACACTGGTGTAACAAATGAATCTCCCTTGGTGGGCGTTTTATCCTCATTAAAACGGTCTTAGAGAGACAACCAGTGTTTTGGATGGCATTGGCAGCCATACCGATATCAATCCTCAATAAAATCAAACAACTTATCTTCACTTTTCTTTGGGTGGGATGTTGTGAAAAGAAACATTTACATCTTCGCAGATGGGAATATATAGCAAGACCAAAGCACCTTGGAGGATGGGGTTTGTGGAATATTTTTCTCTTCAATAAAGCATTGGTGGAAAATTCCCTTTGGCAGATTCTGATGAACGATGGGATTTGGCACAGAGTTATAAAGGAAAAATATTTTCCACATTGCTCGGTAACTTCCTGGCTCAGAACGGTCACTCAAAACTCGACTTCAACTTCACAGATATGGAGAAATATGGAAAAAAAACTCTTCATATCATCACTCGTTGGTTGAGATGGAAGCTCGGGGATGGACATGAGATTTTAGTGGGACACGATATGATCTCGGGCATGGGGATTTCTGTGATTTTTTCTAAAGATATGATCTCTTTACTAAATCATAAAAATGTTTATTATCTTTTTCAGGCTTGTGGGTCGTTGCATCAAGGCGTTATTTTCTCACAGTGGAAAGATAATACAGTTTTAAATTTTATAGGTCACTTGGCTTTGGAATGGGACTGATTTTGCAGGGGGTTAGAAGAGGCGGGGATTGTGCTCCTGGATAGGCCCGATGAGCTTCAATGGATTGGGGGGATAAGTCGGGATGTATTTCTGTAAAAAATATTTATGGGGCTCTAGCTACAAAATTTTGGTTGCAAACAACTTTGGGATGGAAGCGAACTATGTGGAAGTGGGATCTGGCACTAAAAATAAAACTCTTTATATGGCTTGTAGTGGAAAATAAGATTTTGACCTCGGATAATTTACAAGAAAGGGGGTGGGAAGGCCCAAATATATGTTATCTTTGTTTTAAGGAACCTGAATTAGTAAATCATCTTTTAAACAATTTTCCCTTTACCCAATAAGTTTGGCAAAGAATTCTAAGTGGCCTTAATTTGAGGACTACTTGGGGAGGATCCACAATAATCGATTGTTTTGATTGTTGGATAAATAATGAACCAAAACTTCACAATCTTCCATGTATTATTTGATGGAACATATGGCTGGAACGCAGCAGGACTATCTTTGAAAATGTGTGCCCTTCTATCCACTCAATTGTATACAAGACACTTTGTGGTATGATCATGATAAATCCTGCAAAAACAACACATACATTAAGATCTTCCAAGATTCCTCACTTTTCTTTGGGGGTGGTGGGATGGTTTGATGGAGCAACTTTGTCAAACGACCAACAAAGTGGAACAGGGGGCTTGATTAAGACCAGTGAGAACATTGTTTATAAATGGACCTATGATTGTGGCACATGCACAAATACAAGAGCAAAAATTCTTGGAGTATGGGCCACTCTCACTTTGGCGAGGAGACTACACATAGTAGACATGGAGGTTTTGGGTGACTCAAAAATTGTTATAGACTGGTTAAATTATAAAGGGAATCTACAGGTCAATGCCTTAGAGTGTTGGAAAGACAAGACCAGAGAGCTACATAGCTCATTCTCTTCGATCAAATATACACATAGCTATCATGAATCAAACATGGAGGCCAATAAGTTGTCTAAGAAGGCGTTGTTGAATCCAGAAGGAAAAATCAATTTTAATCTATGGACAAAGGGGCAGGAGGGACCTACTTTATTTCTCAACTTAATATAGTTTATAGTAGTTTTTTTGTATAGCAGAAATTCTAAATCACATAGTATAGTGTGGTTAGAAGGACTCTAGCTCTTACGACATATAATGTAAAACATCATGCTCATGTGTGGGTTGCAGACACAAGACAACAATTTTTTGATTTTTTGATGAAAGAGTCTGGAAGAAAAATTTTCCAAGATGAAAAGTTTTTTGTATTACAAATTATATTATCAATATAACGCACAATTTTCTATTGGAAAAAAATGTTGATGTGTTTACTTTTTCACATTTACATAATATGATTAAAAAATTGCTGTGATATCTAGCTCATTGTCACATTTAGGTGATTAGCAAAGATTCTATATTATTGTGGTTAAAGTAATAGTGAACTATGCCCAACTATGTCGGGTTCACTTCCTCTACCCACAAGCTAGAAAAGTTCACAAAGAGCAATTGTTTTGTTCCACCTATAATTCACCTATCGATCCATCTATTGCGTAGACAGATAGCAATGCTTGAGGCTGCACTGGAATTGAGAGTGCATTCTCATAGAAGAGGGGGGCTTGCAGGTTCACAATACCTTTCAAATTTTCAAATTTAGATTTTTTTTTTGAAGAGATTGGATTGGGGTATATATTTATCAAAATATTTTTATTTGCAGGCACATGCTATTGTGTGTTTATCGAGCAACCAAAAACATATATCTCCTCACCTTCGTCGCTTGCGTGTATCCAATGGTTTGGTTTCGTTGTGCCTCGCATTCTACAACATATGGATTCTATCAATTTTTATGGATTGTATTGGGATGTTTGCTTGGTAGCAATACCTGCTTATGAAACAGTACAGATTGGGACTCTTAATTTGGGCTTTGTTGGGAATGTGTCGATGATTCTTATTTCAATATTGAGATCAAATGGAGAACTGGGCTGCTTTTGAGTTTTGCATTTGTGATATCAACTGAAGAACGTAACTCTGAGATTTCTGTGAGACCGATCGCAGACAGAGCGCAACTCCAAATCTATAGTATGCTCATTATGCTCACCATGAGGGTTGTGTCTATTAGAAATAATATAGGCAATGTAGAATGGCGCTGAAGAAGGCGGTACAGCAGATGAAGAGGCGGTGAGCTCAGAGAACGAAGCAAGGTAGTCTCTTTAATGTATGCCATACTCATAGTTGGGTATTTTCAGCCCACATAGAAACAAAATATGATGAAGATCAATAGTGCTATGTTTAAACTTGTCCTTTCAAATAAACCACAAAGCGTGCGCAAATAAATAATTTTTTTTTTTTTTTTCGAACATCGTTTGTTGACTCAGAAGTAGAGCTTCAAATGTTGTTGATATCATCGCAATCGTTATCAATATATGTAGATGAATATTGTTGATTTATTGGGAAAATCAATACATATGTTTTTATAAGTGAAATGTGCAGCTACAATTGTTGATGTTATATTAAATCCAGAGGGGGGTAGGGTATGTATACTTTCGTAGATTTTACCAGTCAAATCGTTGGGTAGAAGGGGGTCCCTTGTCCCACAAATAAGGGGGTCTCATACACCAATTTGGTGTGCTGGCTTGGCCATGACCTTAAAAATAGATTATTATTATTATACTAATTAAACAACTTGTGTCTTCCACTTTATCTTAAACCTTCTATTTGTTGGTCACGCCCTGACTGATCTTTCATGATCTAATGAGTATTATCATAGTGGAGATGGACATGTTGTGTAGCCATCTATTGATGATGATCATGGTTGTTGTTGGTTTTGTTTCTTTGAGAAAAATGACTAACTTCATCATGTTTGTGGATCCCTTGGCATCCCTTTGAGAGATTTTATAACACAAGGGAAAATAAAGAAACGTTTAACATGCTATGAGGTTTGTATCTTAGCTTGCAACAATGTTTCAACATATCTTTTGACAACATGGATCAAGATGCAATCTATGCTTCCTCTTCATCGTCATCTTCTTCTAGAGAAACATCCACTCAAAACATCGGAATGGAGAACTCCCTAATTCTGAGCATGGCCAAGTGATTGAAAAAATGAAGTTTATTTTCACTTCAGAGGACATCAATGTCTAAGTAGGGTAACCAATATATTGTATTGGATTCTATGATATATGAAGATTTTATCATTTAGGATGGCCAACCAACTAAAGAGATGAAGTTCATTTACACTACATAGGAAAAATTCCAACCCTACTACCCATCATCATTTTTAAAAACTATAAAAACTCTCACTTCCTAAAGCACATGGCACTACTTTCAATACAAAAAAATAATAATAATGAAGGTTAAAGAGAGTAAGAAAGGATATGCACATGGATGTGAAAATCACACTTGAAGTGTGCGCTTAGCAATTTGAGCAAGGGCATATGTCTTTGCTCCATGTGAGAAGACAAAAAGAGTACAACAAATTTGATAAAATATTTGGCTATCAAATGGGAAGAAGAGATGCTCTTGGATCCAAACATTAGGTGTACACTAGGATTTTATCCCAATGATTCGTAGTTGGGGGGGCCAAAGACTCAAAATCACAAACATGGAGAAAAAATAAGGAACGAATCTACTACACTTACATGATGACCATCAATTACAAGGATTTTCAGGTCGAGTGACACAAACACTGACATTATACATGGTAAGGCACATGAGTCAAGAATAAACTAGGCATCATTAATCCCTAACCAACCAAAGAGGCATCATGCTCAAGATTTCTTTCTTTAATGAGAGAATGTGGATCTGCGTCTCATTACCTAATTTTGTTTAAGTTGTAATGACATGTAGGAGTAAGGTCCTCCAAGTAAGTTACCTCCAAATGTGTTTCACCCCCAACCCACAAGCAAACTAGTATATTATCTTCTTTCTTAACAACTCATCAATTCACAAAGGTTGGGACATGATGACTCTCGATTTTCACCCCAAACAAAATTATCTCATAATCCTTCATTAATTGAATTACCAAAGTCTAAAAATAGTCCCATGCAACGTGCATGTGGGGAAATAACATGAAAACAAGAACAATGAATGAACTAGTTATTTATAACAACCAACCTAAAAAGAAGGTAGGGGTTTGGATGGTAGCTAAACAAGAAATTTGAATGAGTTGATCATGGAGGAAACAAAAGGTTACATATGTATTCATTGAACAACCAATAAAAAGGGTATAGGTATAAGAAGAAGACAAACAAGAAGCATTTTATTATTATGGAAAAGAAAATTGTAAAGGGTTTGTCTATGCCTAGTTTGGATCATACTAAACAAGACAATAGGGTAATTTTATCCAAACACCCACAAAAGACATTGTGTTGAGCTAACAACACCCCCCTACTATTTTTGTCCTCATCATATAAAAAAGAAAAAAATGGATTGGGACCCTCTTTTATTTCTGAATTTATGATCTTTCATGACTTTACTTCAAAGTGATCACTGAAATTATAAAATTTACATGAAAGTTAGCCTTATTCATTCTTCTCATGACTCACTCGGCTTTAAAAGATTTCCTTGTTCTCTTCCCTTATTCTTTTGAATCATTTTTTCATTTTTAGCAATCTTCAAAACTTCTGAAAATTTCCTTTACCACATCATGTAGAAACTTTATTCTATCATGACATATCGCATGGAAATTGGTTTTGAGTGGGACATACCACAGTGCGCCAAATTTTGCTTCATCGTGACAAAGGAAAACTTCAAAAAATTTGGGAAATATTTTTTTGTATCACACCCTTTGAAGTTTTCCTTCCTCGCGTCATATTGCACGAAAAAGTTTTACTCCTGTGACATATTGTATCTTTCCAAATTTTCCAAGAATACTACATGTCACACAAAATATGACCTTAGGTGCAACATATTGCAATAATAGGTGAAGTTTTTCTCTTCCACGACATGTTGCACTAGAAAAATTTCCACGTGCCAGATTGCATCTCCCTAAGTTTTTAAGCGCCACGATAATTTTCTTTATCGCGCCTTGGAAAAAATTCCTCAAGCTAGGACTTTCCCCATTATTGAACCTCGTCAAGTTTTCCTTGCACACGATACAATGGTTTGACCTTTGATGTGACAATATTACAATTTTGAAAAGGGTCAAAAAGGGATTCATGTTTAATTATAAAACAATTTTGGCCCATTGTTTCTTCACTTATAATTTTCTCCTCGAGTGCATTGAAGCCGCTAGACTTACGGAATTTCAAGACAACCAATCGACTCACCATATGGATCCACATCAAAATCCCCCAATCGACTTCTTCCAAGTGTGCATTCATCCCCAAAGGTTTAGGTAGATTATTTTTGTTTGCAAATTCCAATAAATTAAAATAAATCCACCATGACCAACATCCTCCTACCACATGGCCCTAAGATTCCTAAAGCAACCTAAGAAATGGATTAACTATGGATTGCATGTGTTCACCTACCTAAGTCTTTTTGTACAATCCTACTAGGAAAGCTTTCTTCCTCTTTGGATGAAACCATTGTTTTCAAGTAGTTAAATCCAACCTTTGTGCCCACCCAAAGGGTAAATTGGTCATCATCTTCCCCCCAATTCTCCATTCTTCCCCACTTACAAAGTTCGCCTCTGAACATACTCGAAGCATTACTCAATGGGAAGGGGGTCAATTTTCATTTTTCAAAACAAAATCCCCACATGTGAGAATTTTATTCTCCTCTCGAACTTAATTGAATGATAGTATATTTTTTGTCAGTATTTCAAAGAATGATGGATTTGGTAGTTTCCATTCCCATTTTCCTGATATCCTTAGTAGTTTATATATCGGTAATATTTTTGGGATTATTCACAAGTCGTAATTAGGCACTAATAATTGCAACTCTAGTTGGAACTTGTATAAGTGAACCCACACATAGCCATTATTAAATGATTCCCCCCTTTTAGGGAAATTATAAATGACATGAGTCTTATGGGGGACCATTGAGATAACATCCTCAAGTGCAAAACTCTTCTCTCCTGAAGATAGCCACCATTAAAAAAATAAGAGTTTTGAATCCTCTATTACTTGCCTTCACACATGCATCTTGAAACTAACAATTCCAATGTGTGATCTTGTTGACATGGATGAGTTGCAAGATCTTGACATGGCTTCCAAGAAGGCTATAAAGCAGCAAGACCATATCATTGAATTGATCCCAGCTTGAAAGGAGGAGCTATAAGTAGATGTTGGTTCCACAGGACCAACATATGATGAAACAAGACGCTGCATGGATTCTAATATTGTCTAAAAATAGGCGGATATATACTAAATGTTCTATGAGGACACATATCTAGAGATTCCTCTCCTTTTTGGGGAAACCAGCCCAGATGAGGGAGTCTACCAGGAAATCAAAAACTCCCAATTACACAAAGTGGTTGCACACCCTGTCGTATTTCCTTGTGTAGAGGCTATCTCTTCACTAGTTCATTTTCCGACGACACTTTCGACGTAATGCCGACGTAATGTTGTCTAGATTCCAATAAAACCTAGCCCCTTCAAATGTCGATTATGGTACCATCTCACTTCCGACGCAATTCTCGGTCATCTCACTTCTGACGTCTATGAGGAACATGTGTCGTCGAAGGCCCAATTCAATAGTGGTGCAAATGGTCATCCAATTCTATTGTTTAAGTCGTTGGAAGTCAAACGAATGAGAAACTACTCATCGACGTTTCATTCATCGGTAGTCAGACGACCTAGAAACTATTCATCGACGAAGTTTCTATATTGTCCACGTTTTGGGGCGTCAGAAGTCAGATGACCTAGAAACTATTCATCGACGAAGTATCTATATCGGCCACATTTTTAATCGTCGGGAGTGATATGATGGGGCGTCGGAAGACAAATGCATTATAGGTGTTTTTAAAAATATATATAACTATGGTAGTACTATGGCCTTTTTTCTTGTAACAATGAAAAAACATGTATGTATTTTCTGATGCATATCTCTTGGAATTCGTATTGTTCCTCTAGTTGATTGGCTTGCTACTTGTTATGAGTGTTGGTGCATATTGAGTCTTTTAACTTCCATTGTTTCTTCCCTTCTATAGTTTGTCACAATAAGGATGGAGTGGTAGCATGCTACCATATTTATTCATTGGTACTCTCTCTTATGATGAATATGGAAACTCCGCAACATATTTCACCTTCAAAAAAGTAATCTTGGTGGTCATGGAATTTTCCTCTTTGCCACCAAAACCTAGACCTTCATGCTTGATCTTCAATTCAACTACAACGGGGATTATAATTCCTGAACTTCTCTTAACTATCCCTTGACCATCGTAGGCAATCTTCCTTAGTATGTTGGAACTCATGCCTTTCTTATGTTATTCAAAATCACCAAAATCCTTTTGAGAAATATTTGAATGTGATCTTACCATGTTGATATCGATCATGGTGTTGGATTTTGTAATAGAAATGGATGATTTATTTCCTTCATTACTCTCATTTACAACATCTTATAGCTTTGTTAATGATTCAACATTATTTACTAATGGTTGGTGTAGTCAAGTCGTCATTTGGGTGAGCCTCTGCTCCTACCAACTATCTAGTTGAATTACCTGCACTCCCAACTGTACAAGTTGAAATTTTCTCTTGTCCCAATAGGCCATAACAATGGTGAGGGAGTCTTAGCATTCAACAAAATGGTTCTTCAACAATGAAAATAGTTTTGTGGAGGTCTTATGGTCTTTTCCCAAATGTCCTACCCTCCAATCGAACATCTATATATATTCCTTCAAGTATCCATTTTCCTCTTGGAGCTACATATTACTATCCCTTAAGTCTTCTAAACTTTCTCCCATCATTGGTTTACCCATGCTATCTCTGATTCTCTTATAAGTTTTGGAAATTGTACTATGATCAAGGATTCAGTTGTTTTGATACCAATATGATCCATAGATGCAAGAATTATATCCCGTGTGTCTCACCAACACAATTCCTCCACGTAATCCAAATTTGTGCTATGGTATCCCTCAATCCAAGGATTGTACCCGAGGTAAATAGGATTCTTCAAGGCTCAAGGCCAATGCAACACTATACTCATTAATATCTCAGCATGCCACTAGCGATAATTGGTCATGGGTGGAGAGGATAACAGTCCTCCACTCAACAAATTGGGATAGACTCAATTGACAATGGACCAACCTATTAACTACTATGTCTTGAAATTTATTTTGGAAAATGAAAGAAACGTAGAGAAGAAGTCATCTAGGCAATCAGTTTGGAAGAGAAATCCACCCAAACTTGAAAAGAGTTTGGTATTCTCCACATGGACAGGGAGAAAGGAAACAAATATAGTTATAAATCATTTGTACAATGTAATTATTTCTAAAGAATTGAAAATATGAAGAATGTCCCTAAGGAAACAAGTCATGCATCTGACAGTAAATCCCACCTTTCTGGTCCTATTTCTGAAACACAATTAGCATTATTGTTTCCAATTGGAGTTTGTTAGCTTAACTTGTCTTTACATGGGTTGTAAGACCCAAGGTTCAGTTTAACTATGACCAACAAACCCACAAGACACCGACCCTTTCGGCATCACCTACTTGCATAGATGAAGTCTCACCTGAGGTATCTACTAGAACTGCAAGAACCAGGAATCTGCAGTAGTAAGGGAAAGGTAGGCATATACTCGAGTCATTGTTCCTTCTTATATCTATGTATGTGATTCAGCTCTAGTTAGTATTACTTCCTTTAGGTTCCTCTTCTTAGCATATTTCTGATTATATAGATTCTTCATAGTTACAATCATGAATATTATTCCACAATTCATCCATAAATTAGTCTAGTCTACAAAGCATAGAAACATAATTCATAAGAACACATAGACAATTAGATATCACAAGACACAATATCATCTCTAAACTCTCTCTTTATTCATTTGTTTTCTTCGTAATCAACTATTACATTCACGACTCTAGCATACTCTCTTTTTCCAACCCCCTAATCTCCCATCTCGTTACATATTTATACTTAAAAAACCTAGGGCTTAAAACCCTAGTCTTTTTATCCAGAAAGTATTACAATGCATCCATCCAGTTCAGTTAACTAGTTGTTTCGACTGCTTTCTTTTTCTTCTCGCTCTTCATGCAGCTTTTCATTTGTTCTATTATTTTTGGACTATCGTATTGTCATCCTTCTCTCATGCTTTCTTCTCTCGCTCTCTTGCTTTATTCTTTTTTCTATGTGTTTTCTTCCTCTTGCGCACTTTCTTCCATCTGCGCACTTTCTTCCTTCTGCTCACTTCCTTCCTTTTGTGCACTTTCCTTATACTTAGGTTTTTCTCCCAACATTGTATCCAAAATTGCATGTCCAACAAGCCCCCAACACTCACATGTGGCTTGTCCCAAGCCACTTAGGTCTATTGCATGTTCTTCCATGTTGAAATGAATGGCTGAGAGGTAGCCTTAGTGACCTCTACCTCTTTGAAAATTGCGGCATTTTTTGTTGTTATCTCCTCTATGGCCTTTTGGGTCAATCATGTGAGCTTGTTCTATGCTTTCACCATTGCTTGCTTGACCTTACCTTGAACAATGTCCAATTCTCCAATGATTCTTACAGATTCTTCATGCCTGGGTCTGAGTCTCTATTGTAGGATCTTTTGTTGGTCCCTCAATATCTCCACTTATACACATGCTTGTCGTTGAGCTAAAATGGTTGACATACGCTCTATTGGTGGTAGTGTAGCTGCCTTTTCTGCTTCCTCGTGCACCTGGTCATGTGATTCTCTCATCTTGGCCTATATGGCCTTCATTTTCGAGTCTCCCATGAGCTCTTCCCACACCTACACACTCTCCTCACAAATTTTTGCGCATTCATCTTCTATTTTCTTGATCTTGTCAACTATTATCTTTTCCATCCGCACCCTACCTCTGTGAACCTCTGGTGGTGTTCCAGACATTCTCTTCAGTTGTAAATCCTGGATATGATCCCTGAAGCCCTTGATGACTTCGACAATCTTCAATAGTTGTTCCTCCTTAGTGGATTCTATTATCAGGGGAAATTATGGTACTTTCTTGTATAGTTTATGGATATTTGCTTGTGTCTTTCGCACCATGGCTCCATCTTTGTCCTTTTCCTATAGTGATTTCGCGTCCCTTTCCTCATCCCCCTCGTTACTCTTCAAAACTTCCTCTATTCGGCCCTCAATAGCCTTCTTTTGGTGAATTGCCAAATCATATTGTGCTTGCACTTGGGCTCGTTTGTACCTCATTCTATCCAAGTCTCGGTATGTTGTGTCTCCTCTATGCTTTATTTCTTGCACCAATTATGCTTGTAAGTCTTGTACCCTTTGGATGGTTATTCTTGATAAAACTATATTAAGCTGACCCAACACCTTTGTTTGCTCTTGCAATTCGCCCACAAGAAACTCTAGCGAATCTTCCTCAATCCATAAGGTCCGGTGATCCCTTGTTAATTGTGTCATGGTATTATGAGTGTTTTATGCTTCTGTCCTTAGTCCACTAGACTTGACGCAGGTTGTTTCTAGTATTTGTTGAAGTATCCCCAGTTGGGCCTGCACCTTCTTCTATTGTTCCTCTTGCTTATTGGTTGATTCCTCCCAGATTTCCTCGGTATTATCTTGTATCCGGTACCCAATCCTATCCATATGATCATTGGTTAGGATATAAATGGGGTCTTCTTCTGCGCCTTAACTTTCTTTCGCGCCCCTCCTTCCTGTTCTATCCCCTTATCCTTCCTTTTGAGCCATGCTTCAAGGATTGTGGAATGGCCAGGAATATTACCTACATCATTCATTTGATCTTGTTATTCCTCACTTTTGTCTTGGTCTTCATCCTCTTCTAATGGCCCTGTCTTTTATGTTAGGCTCTTCCACTCTTCCTCCCAGTCATTGATTATTAATTTTATGTCCTTTGTGGTCAACCAATAATTAGTTGGCAACCATTGTCGTGTAGGATCCTTTTTGGATTGGACATATAGATGGTGCATACCAACTCCAAATAGTGTGATATCCTTATATGTAGCAATTGCTTCCTCTGGTATGCACGGGGTGGTCTCCACTATAGTAGTCACAAATTGTAAATAGCTATAAAATGTGGTGCCGGTGTTGTTCTTTCGCCTCTTGATTGTTGTGTGCCACAAGTTGGAATACCTAGCGACCAAAGGATTGTGACCTGGAGTGTGCATGTGTTGGTAAAACGCGGGCTCTTTCCACCCGACCAACGCAATGAGGATGAGAAACCATGCATAGTGAAATCCAATTCCCTTCTCTTGGGATTCCATGCAATCTTGTAAGAACTGATTGTCTAAAAATGTAGTCTAGTTCATGTAAAATCCTTCCTTGCATTTTTTTTTTGTTGAAATTATTGTGGCGGGTACTTCATATTTTCAAAATTTGTGCAACAGTTTGCAGGCCAAAACCTGCATTGCAAACCTAACATCCTTGTCACGGATGCTCTTGACATCCAGACCCCTCTTGCCTCTGAATGTGTCAATTTTTTCTTTCATGGACTTGGAGAGGACTCACTCTCCCATTTTTTTCAACAATAGTGTTGGGTCTTCGCCTACTTTTCACAACCCTGTGATACGTGCAATCAATGCAGTATCAATCAACATTGGGGGGTCAAGCCAAATTTCCCCCCCATGAATGCAGTTGAGTAACACCTTTACACAGGCATTAATCTTTGTACTTCATATGAAATGTGGAATTTTGAACAAGTTCAGTATCCCTTCTCTCTCTAAGCCTGATGCCCATTCATGTGGCTCTACTAGAATTTCTCCCGTGCCTGGGATGGTCTTCATGCATAAATACTGATCACTGGCCAATTCAGGGAATTTTTGTGTATTTGTGATATCGTGGTCCATAAAATTCAAATTGGCTATCTTCTCGAGCATGTCTGCATCGCTACTAACGTCGGTCAGAACTGGTGTTATCAGTAAGGAATACTTGGCATTCACTGGTACATTGATTGGTGAGGCATCATCCATTCTTGGGGGTAAATAGTCTCTATGAAAAATTGTTGGTGGCGCCAGAGTCAAATTTTTGGCTACCTCCTCAACCTCCACGTCTGCTACTGGTCATTTCGGTTATTTCTTCATTGCGCCATATGACCCTCCCACTCTCAACGGTTCCATTCTACTTGTGTGATGAACTCTTAGACTAACTATGTGTGTCTCTGTGGGTTGTGTGAGCTTGGCTCTGGTAGTTCATCTTTGTTCTCTTCCATTTGCATGCAAAAAATGACTTAGAGTTTACCAACTTCTTGTTGTTTTGGTTCTTTCGTGCCCAGTATACCTATCTCATCATGTCTTAACTACCTTCTCCAATCCGTCGTCGTGGTGGGTGAGTGGTTAACTAAATGCTCCTTTATCTCCAAATCTGTGTTATGATTTTCCTCTCGTACCATTGATATGTTCATGATTTCTGGTGGTTTTTCCCATTTAAGACTTATACGACGTTTTTATGACCTATCGCGTCGACGACCAAGCTATCATTTCCATGCCTTACAACTCTTAACGGTCTTGTTATCTCCAAACTGCGCATTATTCCGTTGTTGTGTCATCGGTATCATGCACATTCGGTCTCGTCTGTGTATTGTTACAATGTGCTTTTTGTGTGTGATTATCATCCCTTTTGCGCAAGTTCTGATACCTTGGTACTCAAATACTCTCTTTTTTATCTAATTTTTATTTGATTTTCTTCCTTTTTCTACTTTTTGTTTGGTTTTCCTTGTTTTTCTTGCTACTATGTTACATCTACTATAATACAGGGGTTTTGGTGCAACCCCAATTACTGCGTAGACTATCGACTGTCTCTATAAAGTTTCAGTCGACTCCCATTCAACACTCCTTATAGGACTTGTCCATTCAAGGTTTCCAACCATGCAACACTCGTCTCGGTTACTTTTTGGATCACATAAGGTCCTAACCAATGCATGTGAAACTTCCCTAGATGCTACACATACTTTTTTTTATAGAGTAGTACCAAATCGCCGACTTGAAATTTCTTTGGTTTAATGTGGCGATCATGACAAGACTTCTCTCTGGATTTCTGCACCTACTAATGAAAATTTGTAATAAATCCATCTTCCTCAAGCTGTACTAACTACGCCAATCTCTCCTCTATTGTGAAAGTATCTGAGTGCTCGGTGATTGATGCAATGTGCAAGCTAGGTAGAATGAACTACATTGGCATCAATGTTTCATGTCCATAGACCAACCAGAAAGGTGTATGTCATGTCAGCTTCTTAGTTGTAGTTTGTAATCCCATAGTACTGTAGGGAATCGTAAGTCCCAATCATCTCTCCCTACATTGTAGATCTTTTTCAAATAATTCTCCAAGATTTTATTAAAATCTTCCACAATGTCATTGGCCTGAGGGTGATATGGTGTACTCTTTTGATGATGAATCTGAAAATCCTCAGTTAGTGCGGCAATTGTTTTGTTCAAAAAGTGTGTATCTTGATCACTAAGTAATATGTGTGGACATCCAAACCTTGTGACTACATTCTCAAACAGAAACCGCACAACAATCTTCGCAGTATAATCAACAATTGGTTTTGTTTATTCCCACCTTGTCAAGTACTATGTTGCAATGATGATATATATTTCCCCTGATCTTCTTGCTTATGGATTGATTGGTCTGACGAAGTCAATGACCCACTTATAAAATTCTTGCAACATAACCTATGGATTTAACGACATTCCATATCTCCTAGATGGTTTTCCCACTCTTTGGCATACATCACAGCACTGACAATACTCCTTCGCATATTTATGAAGCGTAGGCCACCAAAGCCCTCCGCATAAAATATTATGAGTCCTTTCCCTCCCTGTGTAGTGTCCTCCAACAATCCCATCATGCACTTCTTCAAGTATAATCGACCTTTCATGTTTTGGTACACAATGTCTCAATATCCCATATGCACCTAACTTATATAAATTATGTACAATCAACTTGTAATCTCCATCTTTTACTACCAATTGCTTATTCTACGCAACGGTCACGTCGGAGGGAGCCATGCCAGTACTTATAAACTCCACAATGTCTGAGAAGTAATCATCTACCATCCTTAATGAAAATAATTGTGCATCTAGGAGGTTATCATCCAAATTATGTGCATCTTCTCCTGTCAATATGTGTGATAAATGATTTGGTCCTGCATTCAGTTTCCTTGGTTTTACGATGACCTCAAAGTCATATTCTTGAAATAATAGTATCCATATGCATATTCATCCTCCTAATATGGGATTGTTGGCTAATTACTTTAATGCATAATGGTCTGCATACATATTGAAGTGGGACCCCAGTAAGTAGTGCCTGAACTTTTGTAGCGCAAAGACCATTTCCAATCCTTCATGTTTTGTAGTTGTATAATTTGTTTCTGATATAGACAACTTCCTACTTGCAAAAGAGATTGGATGATCTATGTCCCCTTCTCTAGGTTGTGATAGTATTGTGCCCAAAGTTATATATGATGCATCTACATGTACATGAAACTCCTTGTTCCACTCCGAAAATATCAGAATTGGTGCAGTTACCAGTTTTTGTTTCAAAGTGTCCAGACCCTTCTAGCAGTCCTCATTCCATTGGAACTTGGATTCCTTATTCAGTAACTTTTCCATGGGTGTTGTAATATGTGCATATCCTTTGATAAATTTCCTGTAATAACTGGTATGACGCAACGTTTCCCTCAGTTTTTTTACTAATGTCGGAGGTTCCAAGCCCATAATTACTGCAATCTTGGTTGGATCGACTAATAGTCCTTGTTTTCATATGAAATGCCCTAGTAGAATTCCAAACAACACGCAAAAGATACACTTCTTTAAGTTTCGGGAAACGTAAGACTACCTACACTGATCTAACATAATTTGAAGAACTTCTATATGATCATGTAGCAAACTGAACACCATCCAATCATCCAAGTAAACTTCTAGAAGTTTATGGATGAACTCCTTGAATGTTGCCACTACTACCCTAGAAAACACCACATGGGAATTCTTCTATCTGAATGGCATAACTATTTACTGATAACTTCCCCACTCCATTGCAAACATAGTCTTGTGTCTATCCTCCTGCACAATTCTTATCTGATGGTACCTAGAGAATCCATCTATAAAAGAATAAGTTTCATGACCTCCTGCGTTTTCCAGTACTTCATCCATGAATGGTGTTGTGAATGGATCATGTAAGCATGCGTCATTTAGTTTCCTTAGATCCAAGCAAATCTTAATTCCTCCTGTCTTCTTGTCCTGCACCACCATTGGGATAATCCACTTTGATTCTTCTACTGGTTCAATGATACCTCCATCCAACATCCTGTCTATTTTAGCCTTGAGTAGCTTCTCTTTATATCACGTATTTAACATGTAAGGCCTCTGTCGTATTGTCTTAGCTCTAGGTTTCAGTGGAATCTTAATCTCACCTAAGTCTCCCGCTATCCCCTTCATCTCTGAAAATGTTGTTGGGAATAAGTCTTGATATTCCTGTAATAAGTCTGCAACCTTCTCAATTGTCTCATCATTCCAATAATCTCCTATCTGCACAAACTTCAGATTCTCTAATGTCCCAATATTTACCTTCTTCATCTGTATAGGTTTTGTGTATGTGGTAGATGCAAGCACTGGCCCTTCTACTAGATGTGCTCCTTCTATCTCAGGTTTTTGTACATTCTTGGGATCATCTTCCTCATTATCTTCCTTCATTACATTATAGCATTCCAATATCTTATGGAAATTCATCTTGGCTTTATGCGTACTGCATATTGGTACTACCTCCATCGTCTCTACCACCGAGAATATCTTTGTTCAAATCGCCTATAGTACTGCATATATAGATGGAGATTCATGCTCAAATGAAAATATGGTTTTGAATCTCTGAGTCAATTCTTCCAATCTTGTTGTCTCCCTACACATCTCTAATTCTAAATACCAATTTTTTGGGATTGTGTCCAAGGTGTGTATAAATATGTGCGTCCACTCTATTTCTAGTACTAAGCGCCACAAAGCCCTACAGTTTTCCACGTGACCCATCAAGTAACTCTCTCCTGTGTAATTCTATGCAATTTCTTCTTCCTCGGAGCCAAAATGAATTTCCATTAGTCTATTTCACTATGACCAACCTTTCATGCCCTATCTGTGTTCCACCCACCATCTAAATGGAGTCGCCTTTAAGACGACATTTAGTTCCAACAACCTTTGTTATTCGGGTACCTGTAACTCAAATGCTTTTATAAACATGCATATCTCATTTAGTCCATCGTACCTGGGTGGGTCACATAGCTCCATTCCAATCCAGCACAAGGATCGGTTGATATGTGCACATCCTCTAATTGACACTTCATGCATCCTCTGCTGCCAATTCTCTAGAACAAATTTTGAGTCTAATGCGCATGAAATGATACTTCTCCAACTCAGCGCACCATCCATTGTCAGGTCCACGTAATCCTCCATACGCGCGGTTAGATTGCATAATTTGTCAATTTCATTCCCTCTGGTTGGCTCTGTGTATCTCTTTCCTTTTGATGGATCCAAGGGTGCAGTAACTTTTAGATCCCCAACCTCAAAGATCATCTCCCTCCTTTTAAAGTTAATTATTGTCTGGTTATCGAAAGCCCATTCCAATACCATCAATGCTAGATATTGTTGATTGTCATCTACTATCTCAATAACTTCAAAGTCTGCTATGTTGCGCACCCCATCTATATTCATAGGTACTCATGTCAATCATCCAATCGGGACTATCTTATGTTGATTTGTGAGCCTTAAATAAACAGGGAACCATACTAGCTCAGGTTCACCAATCATATCCCATGTATGCTTGGGCAACATATTCACATCAGATCCTATGTCCAAAATAACATTATCCACATCATACTCTCCAATTTGTGCATTGAACCTGAATTCTTCATTGGTTCTCTTCCTGCGCAGTACCTGGTTTACCATTCTTTGTGTGACATGGGTGTCTCTTCCTTTTTTGCAGTGATCAATCATGTTATATAAAGTACTTAGCATAGTTCTATCCTTCATTAGTTCTACACAACTCCTTAAGAATTCCATTAGTGTACTTACCTTCGCAATTGGCCTCTCTGGCACAACATGATTCTCTATATGAGGTAGCGATGATGTTGATACTCCCCCATGCTATCCAAGTATTTCATTTCTTTCTCTTCGGTATGTCTCTTTATCTTGTTGTGGATCAAATGTTGGTATAGGCCCTATTGACTTTCTTACCCACTGCTCAGTATCGGGCCGTGTTCTAGCTCCTCCAATCGTAACAACTGCTACTTTTGGTCCTTCATTGTGTCTTTCAACTAAGATCATTTGCACATTCTGATTCAGGTTCTAGTTTGGGTTTCCTCTGGCCTACCACTTCGCAACTAGTTGTGGAAAATCTTTTGTCGAGTGATCCAATGCTCTGCAATATGATCACGTCATACACAGATTCTGGCAATCATTGTCCAAGTGTCCAGGTTGATTACAGTTATAACAGATAATTGGTTTGCATCATCCTCTACATAAAGTCCCTCTACCCCAGCCTCTACCAAAGTATCATATGTTCCCCTGATTGAAACCTCTTTGATTTTTATATTGCGCACCACCCCCCTCTACATTGGCATTCTCCTCTTGGATCTGGTACATATCCTATGTGTGATCCCTTAGTAGGTCAAACGCGTGACAGTCCTCTCTATATCCTACCAACTTGTAAAAATTACAAAACAAGTTCTTTAGTGTACTCTGGTACTTATGTATTAATGGACACTCAATGGGGTGATGGCCCCATTTCTTACATATCTCACATTATCCTCCCCCTGGTAGTGGATTCGGTGCTCCAGTTGCCAAATATTGAGTGAATGTTGGGAATTCATCCTTGTGATGGCCCTTCGTCCTGCATTTGGTACACCAAAATTGTTCTCATTTCTCCCTTCCTTTGGTAAGCTTGGCCAACTAAATTTTTAATTCAACCAACTACGTCTCAACTTGTGCCATTCCTCCAATATCTCCTACCAGAGATGCCTCTAGTTTCATTTCAATTTCCAGAGCCTCGGGTTGCGACGTAACCTTTTTTTGAATTAGGGGTCTTCGAATGTGTGGTAGAAGTCCAACAATAAACCACTCTTGATGTTGTTGGTCTGTAATTTGGAAATTCAGTCTCCCCATCACATCCTTAAATATTTGATCGAAATCCCATACAGACTATGTTTGTACTTGCTTGATCTATTTTAGTTTGGTGATGTATTGTGACTTCGACTTTGAATTTTTAAACACCTTTAGTAGCACTTGTTTTATCTCTTCCAAATTCCTAATATGTCCTATAGGCGTAATACTTTGTAACTTCATATAACATACTAGTGCACTCACTCTAAATGTTGTCGCTAATTGTGCAATCTTCACATCCTCATCTTGTATGTTCTTAGTGGCCCACATGGTTTCACACACAAACAAGTTTTGTTCCGGATCCTCTGACCCCACTCCCTTGAATTCATGAAGCCTAAGAGTATTATCTACTCCTGTCATGTTGGATTGTGTAGTCCCTCCTCTTGGTGATGTTGGTGGAATTTGATTTTGACTTTGACTTTGCACACTACTCCCGCAATTTTGACTGCTACTACTATGTACTCCTTGACTAACTATGATATATTTTGACTAGTCTATAAATGTTATTTCTGATTGTAGTGACGCACATGGGTTATGGATTCAACACAGGATCATGTTTGAGTAGGCTTACCATCTCTTCTATTACTGGAATGGACTGAAACCCCTCTTCTTCTCCTCATATATATGGTATCTCCATGATTTAGACTAGTGTGTAAGGTTCTGTTTCCTATGGCTCATTGTGCTTCTCTTCTATCCCAGCCCTAGTATTTTTCCTCGTGTACCTCCTTCCTCCGTGCAACTCTCCAAAATTGTATTCTTCCTCTGGTATACTACCTTCTTTCATCCTCAATCCCTTCCTTCCTTTTTCATTGCTTTCTTCATTCTCTCAGACGATCCTCCTGTCATCCTTTGGCTCCCCCTATGTGCAAAAATCCCTTTTAGTTGTCAGACTTCATTATAATCACATGTTTTTCACATAACAACATTTTTATCCATGTGTTTAATGATTTCAAGAACCTCCCGCGTGGACCTTTGAAAAATTATCTTTCTACAACATTGTATGATTGAATGCAATCTACTACAAATTATGTAACATGAACCCCTAGTACATTATCCAAACAAAAATCAATTACTCGAGTAGTTGGGTTACTTACCGAATTAAGTTATCTTACCAATTCAGGAGTCCAGTTCCTCGGTGTTGTAGCACTAAACCTTCATGTTTCTTCTACTAACCTTTCTAGCCACTCAATTAGAATTTTTGGAAATTTGCCAAAGAAAATTTCATGCAGATCGGTGAACACATACCTTTTCATCCATTTCTTGTCACTCATATGCGGGTTCATGTTCTATTTTAGTGAAAATTTGTGTTCTTTTTGTTCTAACCAGTCAGTGATATCCTTCTTAGTTGATCTCCAAAACATTACCTTAATTGCAATTTTCAAGTCTCGACAACAGAACCATTTGTTGGCTTAACTTGTATATGCACGGGTTGTAATACCCAAGGTTCAGTTTAACTATGACCAACAAACCCACAAGACACCAACCCTTTCGGAATCACCTGCTTGTGCAGATGAAGTTTCGCTTGAGGTATCTATTGGGACTGCAAGAACCATGCTTCTACAGTAGTAAGGGAAAGGGAGGCAGATACTCGAGTCATTGTTCTGTCTTCTATCTATGTATGTGATTCGGCTCTAGTTAGTATTACTTCCTTTCCATTCCTCTGCTTAGCATATTTCCGATTATAGAGATTCTTCACAATTACAGGCATGAATATTATGCCACAATTCATCCATAAAATATTCTAGTCTAAAAAGCATAGCAACATAATTCATAAGCACACATAGACAATTAGATATCACAAGACACAATATCATCTCTAAACTCTTTCTTTATTCATCTGTTTTCTTGATAAATAACTATTACATTCACGACTCTGGCATACTCTCTTTTTCTAGCCCCTTAATCTCCCATCTCGTTACATATTTATACTTCAAAAACCTAGGGCTTAAAACCTTAGTTTATTTATCCAAAAACTATTACAATGCATGGCTAGTTCAGTTAACTGGTTGTTTCGATTGCTTTCTTTTGCTTCTCGCTCTTCATGTAGTTTTTCAGTTGTTCTGATATTTATGGACTGTCGTGTTGTCATCCTTCTCTCATTCTTTCTTCTCTCGCTCTCTTGATTTATTCTTTTGTATGTGCCTTGTCTTCCTCTTGCGCGCTTTCTTCCATTTACGCACTGTCTTCCTTTTGCGCACTTTCATTATACTTAGTTTTTTCTCCCAACATTGTATCCAAAATTGTTTGTCCAACAGAGTTTATTCAAAATCTTATCAAAATTTCCATCAAAACAATTTGAGATCTTCCTACCAAAATGTGTACCCTATGGTAATCTGACAATATTAATACTAAAAATTCAAGAGTCATGTTGTGATCACAATAATCTATTCATTCAATGCAGATGTAGTGAAAAGGAGCTATGGTCTAAAAGGAATACTGCAAAAAGCATTTCATATTGTTGAATGGCCATTATTTGGGATTTCAGGGTCTTTACTTTCACTTTAATACTATTAATTTATGTTAATGTGGATCCTACCTTGAGTACCTTGTCCCCGTGTCTGAAAGAATTTAATTGACAAAAGCTTAATAAAATCGGATCTCTCTAACCCTTCTTTAGGTCCTATGTTGCTCCTAGAAGTTATGTTGTATTTTAGAGATGCATGGGATTGGGCATAAATGTAAGAGACAGATATATGTAGAATGTATTGTTTATTAATGGATTCATTGAATACATTATGGTGCAATCATAAAAGATCAATGAAAGTAAGTAGTAAGTTGATTGGATTGACAAAAACCAAAATGATAAAACGGATAAAGGTATCCATGAATAGGGTCATGTGCACATTTGAAAGGAAAGGACAAATCTGGGAACCTTAAGACTTACAAAAACCAAAATTCCATTCACATAAGCATGCTCAAAGGCTATTTTGGGAACACCTCTTGATTGAATTGCTAAACCTATTATGTCCTCTCCTAGAGTAACAAGTTATCCAAATCTATCCCCCGCTAGCGAACCTAGTTATCTTTTTGTCCAACAATTCTTGCAATAAAGAGTAACTAATCCAACATGATCCTTGGGAAAAATAATTTCACATTGAGTATTGTAATTGACCACTAATTATTTATGATCTCAAGATCACTTCCTTGCAGAATTTATTTGATCATACCCTCATTAATTTTATGGCTTGATAATATTACTCGCAGGATCCTTCAATAAAGTTCATCTAGGGTTGGATAATGATATCCCATGTTGCTTAAAAAACATCACAAGACAACCAAATGAGACTTAGTGACTTATGATAAACCTATAATTTAAGGCCTTCTTCGAATCAATGACTACAAGAGAAAGTTTACAAATATTATTGTTGTCAAAGATTCTCTTGGAAATTATTTCAAGGCATTTATTTAAGACCATCTCTAGAAGCATTCATGATAAATTTTGTAGTGGCAATTCCTGATAATGATTAACAAATTTGTCAAATAATTTTCCATGTAGACTAATCTTTGGCTCTTAGATGTAATTTTGTAAAGATCTAGGTCTCCTTAGAGTCTTATTTTATGAAGTTTGAAGAATACTTTGGCTCTTCTCTTTTCCTCCTCTATTAGTGTACTCTAGCCCTAATTTGGTCAACTTGAGCTTTCCTAACCTCACTCATTCTAAGGTCGTGACTATATTGGGAAGAATAGTTTTGTAGCTAGAGGTTGAAGAGATCATATTCTCATTAAAACACAATTGTTTTTCTTTTTCTCTTTCTTTTAATTTTTTCAAAACAACTTCTTTTAAACTCAAAGGAAGCATTATAACTAGCCCGAAGAAGTTGGCTAACATAAGAATCCCACTCGCAAGAGAGAAATTCCCTTGAGAGAATTGAACCTTCATGAGTGACTTAACATTTCACCGTCTTCACATGTAAACCACAATCCCATCGGAAACTCAAGATCAACTTTTTCAATGACCTTAACAATATTCTTGAAAACATTTCTACTAATGGTCTTAATATCCTTCCTCTCGAATTCTTCATATTCGAAAATATGTAATATACAGATAAATAAGAATGCTATTAAAGAAGGGATTTTGTGAAACATGGCATAGCTTTTCTTGCTTCACTACATGTTCTCGCATCCTTGGTTTAGACACAATATAAACCATGCTAAATTGATCACATGCACTAACAACTATGTTGTATAAGTTTCCAAAATAGGGGTTAGGAGGTGTGTGTGTGTGTGTGTGTGTGTGTGTGTGTGTGTGTAATAGATGGATAAATAGGAATGTTCTTAAAGAATGGATTTTTTGGAACATAACGCAGTTGTTTCTGCATCGCTTTATGTGGACCCTTGCTTGTGGTGTTGAAAACTATGAAATATGTTCAGTTGGAGTTTTTTCATGTGATTGTTGACTTAAGATATGATGATACATGATTTTCTTGATGGTTATCATAGGATTCTAACAAGTTGGAGTATGAACATTACACAATTATGTTGTTTTTTTGTGATCCCATATCTTTTTTTTTTATAGTCTTTCTTTCATCATTCATGCTTTGAGTGAATATCTTTAGTGAATTGTCATCTCTAACATCTATAATGGTGCCCCTACCTTTCATTGTGCCTAGGAAGACTCCAATATAATTAGGAATAATGGATGGAATGAACCCACCAGAAACAAATGCTCAAGAAACAATAAAATTAAGACATATGAGGTCACATTCAAGGTACTTGAAACATCTTCAAACTAAATAGTCATTAAAATGATTTGGATAACATACCTCCCATGATCGCAGGTCATCCATCATTATGTTTGTCTAATACTTGCAGTGCCAAATCATTCAACCTCCATAAATATCTATAAAATGAATAAAACTCATATTGGTATCATTGTTTACTCTAAGATTCATTTTTTATGAGAATGTCAGAGCATACCTTGACAATGCTTCCAAGCACCTTATAAGCCTTTTTTTTTGGACTAGCCCCTCATCATCCTAGATTCAAACATGGATTTACTCAATGAGAACAAACTAAAAACATGATAGATATATAACTTAATAGAACTCATGAATAAGCTCATCTTGGTTTCGAGAATAATGTATTGGATCCATCTAATCTTGGAGCAAAACTCCCTCGATCTGAAGAAGCAATAACAAATTCAACATTGACTATGTTGTTGCTACGTTGGATCAAGGGATGTTTTTCCAAGATTAAACGGCTCCAATAAATTATTCTCTGCTTAACATGGCCAACCAAATGAAGGCGGAAGCTCCTATGGCCCCTCTCCCCCCCTCACATCACTCTTGATTCCCAATACCCAATATATATTCTAATAGAAAATATGCATTAAAAATATTCAAAATTGATAAAAATTGATTGTAAATCTAAGCAAGAAAGCTAAGATACAATAAGTACAAAGTTGTTTGATTTCCTTTTGCTTTGAACATAAGTACTACAAATTAATAGAATTGGATTTGTTTTATCTCTCTATCCATATTTTACTAACCAACTATATTTCATATTTTACTAACATATGTACAAGAAAGTATGCAATAACTCATTCAAAGGCAATGCAAAAAAAAGTATGCAATAACTCATTCAAAGGCAATGCAAAAAAAAGTATGCAAGAACTCATTCAAAGGAATATGTCATAAAAAATGGTTTTTATAAATGAGGTTTATCATCCAAAAAATGTTCCAACTATACTAGATATATGTACATCGATTTGTGTTATAATAATATTATACATCATCATTTTTTTTAGGCCTCTTAATATGTGCTTTCCAATTCTTAAGTAAATCGTCAACATCCACGTCTTCATTTTTGGGGGCTCTTTAGCAGTTGATTTTACTTGACTCCTCTCACACAGAGCATGCTCAGTCGTGTACTCACGGTGTGGAGGTTGTTGTGAGGGGGCATCCCCTACAAAAACAAAAATTATTAAATTTATATGGCCAATTTTTTAATATCATTGAAGTAGTTCAATAATATTAAAAAAAATATCTACAATGTAATTATTTACCTGGTGCACTAGTCGAAACCATTGGAATGGTTGTCGGACTGTACTCCTCTTTAGGTGAAGAAGCCTCAAGTACGACATTCTCTACCATTGAAACCACAAAATTTATAAGGACACAATCATAAATGTATAAGTAAAAAAATTAGAAGTACGAAATTTATAAGTATGAAATTATTAAGTATATGATTAATATAAATGCATATCACCGTCATGGGCCTCGGTCATAGGAACACCGTGGGGCTGCACCCCACTAGAATGGGGTTTCTCGGGAACACCATGTTGTGGTGATGTTGCACTATCAATACACTGCTCTTAAGTACGAATGGGCTCATTGATAGAGTTGTTCCCATGATTAAAACAAAGTAACACATTAAATTTATGGACGATATCAAACATGAATGTATTTTATAAGTAATGAAAGGTTAATGTGGATTGATTTTTATTTACCTTATCCTACAAACTAGATCTTGGGGTTTGCCCCATGCTTTTCCTACGTTTGACGATAGCTTGATGTCCATACCTATAACCAATCTGGAGCTCTTCCTAAGTGGTTTCAGTTCTGAAGTCGTCGCCCTGCATTGCATAAGAGTATGTATATTTGATGTTATTGGTTGCAATTACCTTAAATTTGGAAGGTGATACAAATAATATTGTTAAGATGTTTGGGTGCCTACAATTCGTTATTGTAACTTCATGTATCCTCCCTGGCCTAGATTGTGTTGGCCATGTTTGACAATCCTTGCTTTTGTTTCCTTCAGAGTATCAGGAAACCTATCATCAGAAGTTTCAAGTATGTTATATACCACACTTTTATTTAGATCTAAAGAAAATTAAAGGTATTGAATTCAAAATGTAATTTACCTTGGGGTAATATTTGATGGTTTTCCTTATTTTCTCAAATTTTTTTCCTTTGCATCTTCAATGAATGTCTTCCACTCCCTCTCTGTATACGCGTGAGGACACTCATACCTAGGTTTATTTTGCAAGTGAACCCTATACACATATCATGTAGATTTTAAATATTGGTGAGCTAAGGAGGTGACCACATTTTTATTCAAGGTGTCTACTCCAAAGAGGCCTTCAAGATAATCCATAAGTTCTTTTTTGAGGTTGAAATTTTGGGAATTCCACCTCGTGCGTACGGTTGGCCCAAAAATCAACAACATCTTGGTCTCCAATTTTCTATAAAAATGGTTGTTTCCTACACGTAAAAAGATATGATCATTAATTTAAAAATAATAATATAGATGTTCTATGTTTGAGATAGACAACATGAAACAGTTAAAATATTAAAAGCTACCTAGGAGTCTTATTTGATTTCATGGAAGTCCTTCCTCATTGATGATAAATGTGAAAGGAAGTGTCCCCATGCTGGTAACACGTCTCTCTCTAGGAAATGCAACAATATAATCCACATCATCAGGCTCATCTTTGTCACCACCTCCATAGCCTGGCTATGTGGCTGCCTAGGGGTGTGTGTCATGGCTCCCATCTAAAGGTGTGGAATTTGGAGAACTAAATAGCCTAGCATGTATATGAGGGTCTGCATCAGGAATATGTTTCATCTGTGCAGTGCCACTACTACCAACACCAAGTTGAACAAGCTCCAAATAACTCTATATAAGAAAGAAAATGTTTTTTTTTTTTTTTTAGATAATGTAAAAGTTAAAAAACAAACTTTCATAATTGAACTTATGACATTAAAAAATCACTTTAAATTATGGTTATTGCCTTATATGTCCTAATTTGTGTCATAACCAGTTTGATCCTTAGTTTGACCTCAGGAGTTTGATCTTCAAGGTCTAACAAGTGAGCAAGTTTTGTGTTCGCTTTAATGATCTTTTTATGTATCATTACCATTGGGTCAGGGGATGAATACAAATCCTCCTCACCAGCCGAATCATGAGCATCATGGCTCGTAGACTACATATTTCAACAAAAAAATGTTATTTCAGTTATATAAACAAATAAAATAATTGATCACCACATAAATAAAATTATATAAACAAATAATAAAATTTGTGTATAATGTAAGTCGTAATTTTCAATCCTTTACATGTTCTGCGGCTGGGCCTTTTCAACAACCATCCTACCACATTATAATATAGCTAGAACCCTGAAATATTTATAAAAAAAAAATTAAAGATAAAAAAAGGGTTTGTCACTCAAATAAAATTATATAAACAAATAATAAAATTCACATTAAATGTAAATCGAAATTGTTAATCGTTTACATGTTAAAGATAAAAAATATATATAATGCAGTAAGTAGAGGTTGCTTAAAGAGGTGTTTCATAAGTACCCACACACTATTAGTCATTGTATCTATTCAATTCAAATGATAATCCACTAATAACTCTTCCCCAGGAGCTATATTTTTTATTGCGCACACGACTACCTAATTCCCTTCACGTCCCTCATAAATGCAATTCGGTTGTTTGTTTTTTGTCCCATGTTGTATGTTGTTTATAAACCCTGCGATAGTGTCAGAAGATTTAGGCCTTCCATAAATATAGATAGTTTCTCCCTTATTTTATTGTATTTTATTAGTTGTATATAATTTGCGGCAAGTGCATATCTCCTCATACTTCGCATGTACATAACCAACCACATCCAATATCTATAATCGTAACTCGGTCCAACATAGTCCATCAATTTAATTATGGTATTGTATTTTACAATTATTCCATCCATGGAAAATATCCCCAGGCCATGCAGGGAGGATGGTGCAATGTGATACGTCCTATTGTTGATAATGAATTCAGTGTCTAATGGAGGTAGTTTCTTAGGTACCCATTGTTTCACCAAATGCTTATAATTGAGTGGCACTTCTATGTCTCCTATGCTCTCATCATCATAAGAGCATGATCCTCCTTTGGAAAGAAAAAATTCCATGCGTCTATGAAATTTTCTTCTAATCTTTTCACCTTTGGTCGTTGTTTGTGTATCAAATCTACTAGATGTAGTCACATTTTCATATGTTTGTCCTGAGCTTCCCTCACTCAAGGAAGAAATATTTGACAGGTGCCTATTTGGTTGTACCTTCAATCAATCAAATCAGATATATGGTTAGCTAGGATTGTAAGAATAACATAGTGACGTATCTAAAATGTGTTTTTATATTTGGACACATTCATTAGTTTCCACTCATATACATGATTATCTCAACAAAGGGTAGTTCAATATCACTCCATGAAATGGATTTAAATGATAGAATACTAACCTCCCCCTTTGCATTAAAACTACACCCATAACATACCATTGTCATAAGTTTCAACTTCAAATGGATTATATAAGTTAGGTAGTGCTAAGACCAGGGCTTGACTAATATTATACTTCAATTCTTTAAATACTTTATATCGATTCTTACCCCACTGGAAATTATTACCACTAGATATTACAACATGAAGTGTTGTTGCTATAGTTGAAAATGATGTTATGAAATTTCTCATGTATTAGGTAGATCCCACAAAACTCCTAATTACTTTTGTGACATTAGTAGGAGTGAAACATGATCTAAAATGGATTCTCAAAGTTATGGTATAGAAGAGGTAATTTCTTTGGTTAATTGGTGTTAAATAACACTTGCTATTTTCCATACATTAGGCTTGATTTTCACTTCTTAGAGTAAAATTTATTTACTTTAAATGGCCAAGGGAATGTGGAGGAATTTTCATGCAGAGGTGTGAGTCTTGCCTCCACACACCACACCCTACATAAGGAAAACATGACATATGAAGGTTTGTCATGCATAGGAAAAGATGGGAATCGGAGTATGTAGTTATTCACTCCATACTCCACCTACCACATAGGCATAAGGTAGTCCTAAGGCATGTAGAGTGTTACCTTGTGAAGCATTGGAGGAGTTGGAGGGAATACTACCTCCACATCCCACACTCTACACTGTATAAAGCAACAAACTAAGGCTAAGACATAAGGCAGTGAGGCATGTGGAAGTGGAGGAAAGGGGGGGGATACAAAGAGTTCTACACCCCACACTCTACATATATCATAAGACTAAAATCAAAGGTAAATGGGTGATAGTTTAGTTTAGATCATTCATTATGCCTTGTGGGATAACTCACTTATCAATTATTTGGATATATTGTCCTCATTATTTCCATGTAATGTTGTCTTCGATTGTCTACAAGTTCTGAACTACACTTTTTTCTTGTGCCACTAACATAATCTTGTGGAATTGATTCCTCAGTTGCCATAGGTGAATGTAAGAGAATTGTTTTCTAAAAAAAGGGCAAGGAGCTTTGAATTATGTTATGTGAAAGGGTTACATTAGCTTTTCAGATATTGAAGGATATATGCTTTTGGGTTGATTCTTGGCAGGAGGGAATTCCTCATTGGTAAGGGCAATTGGAATTGCCATTTTGCATTCACTAGTCATGCAATCAATTCATATTCTAGAGCATTCTTGGAAAAATCATAAAAGGATGTAGGAATTCTCATTTGATGCTTTATGTATAATTGTCCTTCGTTGAATTAACCATTAAAAATTGTCTTTCATCAATACAAATAAACCCAACAAGATTCAGATATTTCAAAATATAGGGATCACGATAACTTTTGAGCCAAAGTGGGAAAAATGGTGCAATTGAAGAGATCTAGTGGAATAGTATCATTCAAAAAAAATGAATGAGTTTTAGGTCTCCAAAACTTTAGGAGAGCAAGAGGTTTATTTTTATTTTTTTCCTCTTTAATATTCGAGGCCTTGATCCATCCACAAAAAATTCTGAATTTGATGTGTAAATTACTCATTTTCTTTATATGAAAATCCCTTCAATACTATAAAATCACATAGCACACTAGTGGATCAAATCCCACCCCCATGTTTCTCCTATGAGATGTCAATGGTGACTTCCTCAATTGGTAACATGAGGTGCTAGTGTAGCCTCCATCTGGGTTTAAGTCTCACCAACAACATGATCTAAAGACTTTGGGAAAAATTTGGGCCTTGTTCCAGATTATGTAGCCTTTTGGCATGACGTAATGAGACTTCATGGTGAAATAACATGACCATGTTCTTGGGTTTTATATATTAGTGGATATGGATCCTAACACATATCCACAAAAAATATGTCCAATCCCATTTTTCAAGGGGCAAAGTTTGCCCCTATATTTGTTGGTTTTTTTTAAGTTTCAAAAATGTATAATTTACTAATAAAGATAGTTTTATAATTTTAATTTGAAGTTCCCTACCCCCCTCTAAATTCAAACGTGTGACCTCCAAGGAGGAAACATGTGTTCTTAACCATTAGGCCCATTATGCATTTAAACATTTTTTTGAATAATGAATGCTTATTGCATATGAAACACCCTCAACCTTTATCAACAATTTAATATCCATGGATCTATGCCCATTAGGGTTTGAACTTGGGTCATTAACATGGGAATTCCTGTCTCAAACACTAGACCATAGCCCAATGGACTAAATAAACAAATATATTAGAATTTTATCACTTTAAATTAAAAAAAAATTAAACTTATTTTAATAAAAAATAACTTTCAAACTTCACATATAGAACCATACCATTTTAGACTTTAAAATTAAATAAGTATATACAATTTAAAACAGTTGTGAGGGACAAATTTGGCCCTTGAAACATGGGCTAGGGAGATTTTTTCATGCATATGGATTGAGACCCACACCAACCAAATCCGATATGTATCTTAGGAAGCCATATCCAAGATATGGAAACAAATGTGGCACCATATCAATCCCATATAAATTCAGTGTCAATCGTGTATGGTACCAGATAGGGGATACAATGCATTTAAGAGGCCCCTCAAGATAACTAGACACTTGGTTGGGAAGCTATTAGTAACTTCAAAATTTGAAATGAAAATTTATCTCTTGAGATGAGCAAAACTAGTTAATCATATTGAATCTTGATATAGGGTACACTATACATCCAAGTGGGAGGAGAGTGCACGAAGCATATCCCTAACCCTCAAACAATACAAGAAAGGATTCCTGAAATTTTTCATATTCAAATCCCACGGAGATCAAACATGTGATGTATAATAGCAAATTCACATGAAAAGACAGGATAGTCTTATAAAACTCGGTACACCCACTCAACACAACGTAAAGCTTAATTATATCATCTAGGTTGTAAAGTCGCCTAAGCCTAGTAGAAGATATTCACAATAGTATATTCATATTATGAGTAAATAAATCAAGGATGAAGTCTCTACATGATGTGGTCTCTTTGTATGTAGCCCAGTATCAAATAATAGTGTTGAGCAGAAAAATTTTGAACCACATTAGTCAGCCATAATTTACTCACTCTAGCAGCTAACAGGAAGGGAAAATATTTTCCATTATCAATTTGATTTTTTATTATTTGTAAAAAATGATTAATTTTTTTCAAAATGTAGAACAGAAAAAAGACCTTACCTAATGCCCTAGATTCTCGAGGATGATTGTTCGTTGTTACTGCTATCATGTCCACCTGAAGATGGTGCTAGGGAGAATAAGGGGTCATCTATACAATTGTTGTAAAGGAGGAGATTATGTGCAAGCGTTGGTGACAGGGAAGCAACAGACAAGGTTCTAGAAAGGCCAGGTAAGGGGTGTTGGAAGGAAGTGTTGTGTCAATTCAGGGTGGTTTGGAGTGATGAAGAAATTGTTGGGGAGGAAATTGATGAGAAGGGATATGAGGAATATAAGGGTGATGGAGGGGTTATGGGGGAGGTCGAAGAGGTTGAGGGAGAACCCAGGGAGGTTGAGGAGAGGCAATGGCTTGGCAGAGGGGATGCCATGAAAAAGATTGCAGTGTGAGAAGAATCATAGGGTTTCTAGCCTCTAGGTTGCAAGGAACCCCTGGTAAATAACAAAGCAAATAACTCATAGCTTGTAACTAATTAGTAAAAAATTCAGAGCTTGGAGAGATTGTAACTAAGAAATTACCGATTTCAGAGGCATGATGTCAACCCCTGAATATCTCCACTCCACGATCATTGTTGAGTTTGGTTGGATAGGGCTCCTCTGCCTCTGTCGCTATCCAAATTTTTTGGATAGGGCCTCCTTCGACTCTCTCTATCGTTGTCAAGGGGATTTTCTATGCTCGCGGGGTTTGGTTGCTTTTCTAGTCTTGGGAGTGGGCGCGAGTGGTTTTATTGTGCTGCTAGTCTTGGGAATGGGCGCGAGTTGTTTATAATTTGGTTTTAGTGTTTTGTTTTCATTTTTTTTGTTTTGTTTGTTTTTATGTTTGTTTTTATTATTTTTTGTTTTATTGTATTTAATATAATTAATATATATAATATAATGTGTGTGTGTGTGTATATATATATATATATATATAATTGATATCAAACCTTAATATATTTAATATAATTAATAATATAATGTGTGTGTGTGTGTGTGTAATTGATATCAAACCTTAATATATTTAATATAATTAATATATAACCTTATAAGTACAGTCGACTCAAAATTGGTACAGACAAGGGGAATCTAAGTGTTTAATTAAAATAAAGCATTGTGATGGTCCCTACGGATGTTGATGCAATGTGATTTATGCCCAGTGCTTTGCATGTCAAAGTGAATAAATTCAACCAAGCGCAAGTAAACGGAGGGAGTAACTATGACTCTCTTAAGGTATCCAAATGCCTCGTCATCTAATTAGTGATGTGCATGAATGGATTAACGAGATTCCCACTGTCCCTATCTACTATCTAGAGAAACCACAGCCAAGGGAATAGGCTTGGAAGAATCAGTGGGGAAATAAAACCCTATTGAGCTTGACTCTTGTCCGACTTTGTGAAATGGCTTGAGAGGTGCAGAATAAGTCGGAGTCATTTTCGTCGCAAGTGAAATACCACTATTTTTAACATTATTTTACTTATTTTGTGGGGCGGAGATGGGGAATTTCCCTTGTTTTTGGCCATAAGACATGTTTTGGCGGGTCAATCTGGGAAAAAGACGTTGTCAAGTGGGGATTTTAGCTAGGGTGGCACATCTGTTAAAAGATAATATTGGTGTCTTAAGATGAGCTCAATGAGAATAGAAATCTTGTGTGGAACAAAAGGGTAAAATCTCATTTGATTTGCCACCAACCTCTTGATCCTTATAATTCATTGATGGATATTAACTAATACATCAATTAGATGATTGCATGCATCAACATAGTTAAATTAAAATACTAATTGCTTGAGTAATATTAAGTGGCCAATGGTGCATCTAGAGGAACGGTTCATGTAGCCCTAGGAGAGGATAGGCTAATAGGACTAGAGATGTGTGGAGGGAGTATAAATACCTAAGTAATGTTAATCACACTCACCAATGACTAACGACCAACTTTTGGCATGCAAGGAAGTTATTGTGCTTAATCTGAACCTTTCATTTATGAGGACGATGAAGAATATTCCATTTCTATTAAATCATGTCCACAGAAAGAAGATGCATCATTAATATAGCAAAGTTTAGGACTATTTTATTTGTATAATTTTAAATAGTAAAGAAGGGTAAAAAATGTGATATAATTTTAAATTTTTTCAATTTATTATTATTAGAATATGTCTAGACAATCTTGATTGAAATTGTAATTTTGGATTTGATGAAATTGTAATTTTAGGTTGGAGGCATTTCTTCAATGTGGTTGTATCCTTAGAAAATTGTCATTGCACTAATATTGGTTTGCATAAATCAATGGTTTGATTAATTTATTCACAATCAACATCGTGATGTAAATGGAATAGAGAAAGTATCAAGGAAACACATAATTATTCATATTCTCCCCACCACTTACCTCTGAATCAGATTTCCACAGTGGCGGTTTATACAGTCATCATAGTTGTCAATTGCACATTTCCTCAAAGTGTTTTCATTGATGGAAATGGTTGAGAGCTCATTCTTCACTCACTTGATGGCAATGATTTTAGGAAACCAAAGAGGATCATTGCTTTAAGGACGAAGAAAGTTCCTACAATCCCTATGTTTTTATCCAACATCCCCCTATAATTATCTATGTTATGGTTCCTCATTGTAAATCGGTGACTTGAGTCCTCATAGACTTAGAGAGTGGGTGGCTCGAGTCCTCATAGTACTGAAAGGGCATGCAATAATGTCGATAAAGAAGTACTTTATAAATTGCACAAGCTTCGTCAGTTATTTCTAGTCTTTGTTTTTTGCTCTCATCTAAGTACATTTTCACTCCATAAAGAATATTAGTACAAAATCATTATTTAAATACGAAATATCATCTAGAGCCTTCTTATTTCCACCAAAATCATGGGCCTAATTTGAATTATGTTGGTTTCGAATGACACTGACGATGAATATAAAGAGTACTACCATGACGATGGGTATGTTGGGAGTTCCATGCATGACATTAATTCGAGAAAGTTCAAACGAAACGAGGACAATATCAGATGTATAGAGTGAGTGTGTGAGTCATATCTGAGTTGGGAAACCCTCCCATATAATCAAGGCATGTGAACAATCTATCCATGTCAAATTTCAGTGCATACAGAAACAGTTTGAAAAAATTTCAACGTTGGCCCCATTCACAGGTCATCATTTCCCATCTCTAGTCCTAGTAGAATGCCTTTTAGCTGTTTATTTTAAAATTCATTCGAGATGCACGTCCCCACATCTAGTACTATAAGGGCATGCAATAACATCGATAAATAATTACTTGATAAATTGCACATGCTTCATCAATTATTCCTTATCTTTGTTTTTTGCTCACATCTAAGTAATGTTTTGCTCCATAAATAATATTAGTACGAATTAATCATTACTTAAATACAAAATCTCATCTAGCGCCTTCTTCTTTCCACCAAAATCATGGGCCAAAGTCCCATGTTTTCGAACAGTTTCGATGAAGATGCTAAAGCAATGAAGAACATGTTCATCGAAACTTCGTTGTTGCAATACTATAACAGTAATGATGACATTTACGATGATGGTATAAATATGAATGAACTTATCTTGGTTTCGAGAATAATTTATTCTCTACTGAACAAGGCCAACCACATGAAGGTGGAATCTCATATGGCCCCTCCCCTCCCCCTCAGGTCACTCTCAATTCCCCATACCCAATATATAAAATAGAAAATAATTGAAAGTAACATAGTAATCATGCATAGAAACTACCAAAACAAAAATTACTTAAGGTAAACGAAATTATGAGTTTGTAAATGATAATTTTAGTTTATCACGTACGTTATGGCCACTATTTTTAGGTTTGACATAATAAACAACATGTAACATAGGATATAAAAAAATGGCATAAAACTTAAAAACATATAATTAACCCACATAAGTAAATTATTTAAAGAGAATATTTCATACAAATTAAAATATATAGTTACATACCTCATCCAACTCAACCTATGTATCATCCTCCTTATGTATCTTCTTGACCTTCTTCCAACTTGACATCTATAACATCATTCGGTTTAGAAACAGTGTTGAAAGGATTGACGATATCATCATTGTCATCAATATCATTTTTTAGCACATCCTCATCGACATCATCATCATCATCAAGAAATGCATTGTCTCCTACGCTCGGTTCATCTTCTCTGTATTCTTCTTCTATCGACCAATCTTCCCGCTTTGTCTCTGGTGCATCATCTTATTCTTCAATATCATCTTCTTCCTCTACAATATTCTTTACTATCCTTCCTCTTGGATCATATCTAACAACAAATGACCAATCCCTCTCGCCTAGAACCTTTGAGTAAAAGACTTGTTCACATTGGCTTGGAAAAACATAGTGATCACGTCCTCTTTCAAACATCATTGTTTTAATAATCGAAAATATGTTGGCATGTTGAATAACAGTTATTTTCTCATCACGTTCATGCATTCGTAACCTATACCATTTGACGTCGAATAGAACTAATTTGAAGGAATTAAAGTCACACTCAAGTATATCATCCAAATACCCATAATATATATTTTCATATTCTTGAGGATGTTTGTCACTCCTAGAGGAAACATTAGTTATTTGGAATACTACAGTTATCCCACTATCATAATTTTTCTTGGTTTCATCCAACTATTTGATGTGAAATGTATGACCATTGCAGCACATAGCCTTGTGGTGTTTCAACTGCAATATGCCAAATATGTAAAAGATGCATTTTCAATTAATAAACATATTTATATAACTTGGAAATTATTTGAAAAAAATACACCTCCAGGCACATTAATATAATATAAATTAACTAAATAAAATGGGTGAATTTGATTGCCTGTCCATCTTTCAAACCATATGCTAAATCAATTTCCCTCTACGTAACATTGGCATCTCCATTACGATGAGCATCTCTAACCCTTTTAGACAATTGTTTCCATGATAACCTGCCTCCATGATGTTGTTTACATCTTTCAATCCGTACCTTCATCCAGTCAATATTGTTTGCAATGTATAAATGTAGGGCATCCCAATCTTGAGCAACTGAATCAAAAAATCATAGTTCACCAACATTAAATATTAGTTAAAACCATGGTAAATATTAATAATTGATGAAATAATAAATAATAAATGAGTATGATCATATATTAAACAAAAAATGAAAATTTATTTGTATTATAAATCTCCACAATTTAATTACCTCTCACTTTCTTCATTCTACCTTTCCCCAATAGGTGCTCTCCTTCAAATGTTTTGATGGAGTTCACATCCCAAATGTGATCCACTGCATGCATAGTTGGCGCTACTAATTTAGGAAGATACTGACTAATATACACCATGTATTGATATACCATATATCCATCCACCATATAACCCTTAGGACATGCTCTTTGTCTAACCAGAGCTTTCAATGATTTCAAGTGCCTCTCCACCATCCACATTGACCTTGTGTGTACATGTCCACACATTTCAATCTCCTCCACTTGGTGTATGAGGTAGTGTTCTTGTGCATTGATAAATGTTGGAGGTAGATACTTTTGCATTTCACACATTAGCCAAGGAATTTCTCTCTTCCAATACTTTATATCGTCTTGATGGATTTCTTTTAATGACAACCATCTACATATCATGATGCAAGAAAATAACATGTTTCAACCAAACATAATATATATTACATTACAAGTAAAACATATGTCATTAAGCACAACAAAAAAATGAAAAAATATTTTTCATATAAATCACAGCTACTCACCTTATGTATTTTCCAAGATCATATATAACTTGTTTGACATTGTTGTCAAAGTCGTTTGGGAGAGATAGAGGTAGAACATATTGTAACAATAAAAATGAATCATTATTTGTTTCCAAAGTAGACAAAAAAAAAAAAATCTTAAAAGATGTATACGGCCAATATATAAATATGTATACCAAAATTATTACCTTAATGAAGTATGCCAATCATGTGTTTTTACCCCACCAAATTCACCTTTCTTCGTTAAGATAGTATTTATGTTTGAAGAAAATCTTGTGGGAAATGTAATTCTTTGAATGACCTCTTTTACATCATTGCTTTGTTGGCATGTTTACAGGAAGAATGTGCTTGTCATTGATGGCAAGAACAGTAGCAAACCAAACCTCGAGAAATCTCAAGAGGAAGAGCGACAATGGTCGTTGGATCATCGATCCAAAGGACCAACAACTGTCAGATTGAATTAATGAAGGATAGGATAAGCGGGGCAGAACGATTGAGAATTCGATCATCTGAATTTTCGTCAGTCGTCGAATAAAAATAAGTGGAAAGAAAGGATAAGTTAGAATAATGGCATGCTAATCTCAGCAGCCGATAATCAAGCACTCATATATACAGTCGACAGGGCATA
>ML807412.1:63789-90243 GCA_009831015.1 Picea engelmannii
GGTCAAAATAGATCATGATAGTCTTAAATACTTCTTGGAACAAAGACTATCTTCAGAAGAACAAAAAAAATGGTTAACCAAGATATTGGGTTATGATTTTGAAATCCTCTATAAAAAAGGGAAGAAAAATGTTGTGGCATATGCACTCTCAAGAAATGATGAATATGTTGAGGCCTTTCTTTGTGCCATCTCGATCATCCAACCCGATTGGATAATAGAAGCAAGGGATGAATGGAAGAATGACGAAAAAGTGTGGACTCTCATTCAAAGGTTGTAGCAGGATTCTAGTGCTTCAATTACATGTACATGGAAAAATGATTCGCTATGGTACAAAGATATCTTATATTTATGTAAGAAATCCCAACTCAAACAAAAGGTACTATTGGAATTGCACACATCTCCAATAGGAGGGCACTCGGGATTTTTGAAAACCTACCATAGTGTCAAGAAGGAATTTTTTTGGGATGGCCTTAAAACTGATATTCAAAGGTTTGTGGCAGAATGTTTGGTTTTCCAACAAAATAAGGTGGAAACAATTAAGACCCCAAGTCTTTTACAACCATTACCCATCCCAAGTCAGCGCTGGGAGGAGGTTTCCATGGATTTCATCATAGGGTTACCGAAGTCTAAAGGAAAGAGTGTCATCATGGTGATTGTTGATAAACTGACCAAGTACGCACACTTTTGTGCACTCTCTCATCCCTTCAAAACTAGTATAGTTGCCACCGCATTCATGGAGACATTTCAAAAGCTACATGGTAGCCCAAAGCATATTGTAAGTGACAGAGATCCCATCTTCACTGAACGTTGTTGGACAAAATAATTTTCTTGTTTGGGTACTCAATTGGCTCATAGCTCATCCTATCATCCTCAATCTAATGGACAAACCGAGATAGTGAACAAATGTCTGGAAGGCTACCTTCGTTTCTTTGTATCTAATAAACAAACACAATGGTTCAAATGGTTACCCTTGG
Organism: Picea engelmannii; assembly: GCA_009831015.1. Classification (NCBI taxonomy): domain Eukaryota; kingdom Viridiplantae; phylum Streptophyta; class Pinopsida; order Pinales; family Pinaceae; genus Picea; species Picea engelmannii. Next base: position 64,764 of record ML807412.1, read on the forward strand.
TAGAATGGTGGTATGGCACTCTATGGATACCACCCTCCTTCCATCACTTCTTCTCTAAAATAAAAATCTAAGGTTCAAACAGTGGAAGATCACATCAAGTATCAAGAACAAGTTCTCCAAATATTAAAGGACAACCTAACCATGGCACAGAATCACATGAAACAATAAGCAGATCAACATCGTAGTGAAAGAAGTTTTGAAGTAGGGGATTGGGTGTTTTTAAGACTACAACCATACAAACAGATGTCCCTCAAGAAAGCCAAGAAGGATAATAAATTATCACCAAAGTACTATGGCCCTTATAAGGTGTTGCAAAAGATTGGTACTATGGCATACAAATTGGAGTTTCCTACATCTTCACGAGTACACCCAGTTTTCCATGTTTCATGCTTAAAGAAGTTATAGGTGACAAGATCCCAGTTCAAACTATATTGCCATAACTTGACGAGGAAGGAAAAATCATATTAGAGCTTGAAGCCATCACTAACACAAGAATTCGACAGCTGAGGAATAGATCCATTTCAGAGTATCTCATTAAATGGAGGAAACTATCGGCTGAAGATTCCACCTGGGAAGATGAGTCTTTTATACAAAAGCATCCAGAGTTACTCAAGCGTTGCAGCAACACTTGTCTCAAGGGGAGGGGCATGTTAATCCCTAAATAGTGGCTTGTTACCCCTTAATTGGGGAATATTACATTAGTAATGTTATTTTATTTATGTCAACTTTAGTCCATTAGTTGTAATTATACCTCCTAGTCTCCTATATATACCAAGGAGACATTTTCATTTGGAATCATCTTGTATTTGGACATTTATGTGGGCATAAGGAGGTTGTCCCCTCGAAGAGGCTTATTATCTAAATTTCTCTCTTTTTCAAGGCGTTGAGTACTTATTCTGAGGTTTTTCTATGCTATATTGATATTTGGTTCCTAACAGTCAATGTTTACTTAGTCAAATAGTGGGTGATCGTTTGAAGAGAGTAATGTCTAGCCCTACTATCATCGATAGTGAGATGAATCTAGATGTGTCGTTTGTATTGAGATGAATATAGAGGTATCATCAATATTGAGACGAAGATAGATCTAGCATCAGTATTGAGACGAATAGAGAGGTTTCCATCTCAATACTGATGGGATTGAAAAAAACTGAAAATTTTAAATATTTATCTTGTATTTTTCGACAATACGGACAATTGTGTTCGTACCGTCAGAAATAGTTCGTTGAAATTTTTTCAATATGTAGTAGTTCTTGGATCATCGGCCGAATTAATGTGGATAATAGGTTGATCAAATATGCAGATGTGAAATCAATCTTTTCATTTCAAACCTTCATCCTACATAGACATTACAAACGCCCTACAATAGAGGTTGACCTCATTGAAGAATGGATGTTGGAATTCTCATATAACCACAAAGAAGTGATGAAGAGTTGGTGGGTGTCTATAGAATTGTTCAAGGCGAGGAGAAAAACAACTTATCCCACAAACCTATTGTGGACCCCTTACAAGATTGTTGTAACCCTTCTGAGTAGGCTATATGGGGCAAAAGATGCCATGAATTTCAAAGAATCATCACTTCTACTCATATACATAGTTACTAAAGTTGGCATAGTGTTCAATTTGGGATCTATTCTCTCCATTGTTTTTTAATAGGCCATCTCGGTAGCCAGGCACACAACGTCAGGGATACACCCTATATTTCACATGGCTTCTTACTTTCTAGAAACTATTTGTATGATTCATGCCTTCCTGGGTATGGGATGGAATTTTCAATTCAATGATTGCTAAGACCTATTGGATCACAAGTACCAGATCCACTATCAAAAATCTATAAGCAATTTTATTTTCCTTATATCAACAGTTGTTTTATGTCCCAACACAGTGTATGTCAAAAAAATCAATGCAAGCAATGAGCAAGGTAGGTGATAGATATGACATGAGAAGGATACATACATTAGAATCTACAGAGCCACAAAATATCTTAAATTACTCCCCAAGTTTATACCAGATAATTTGGCTCTCCAAGAGGTTGCATGTACAGATATTTGGAGTAACCTTAACATGAGACAAGAAGTTACCTTTTCCCCCACTTCCCTTCTATGTGGGATCATATAGTCTTAAGGATAGAAAGGCAGCGATAGCGGAAGCAAAGACCCTAGAAGGTTTCCATTTATGGGAAGAGAGATTTCATAGACATGACCCACTGGACATTGTCAGTTAGCACTGCAAAATATGCAAATATAGGTGGCCATATCAAAATGAGGTATGGAAATAAGAATTGTGTAGAAGATCCATTAATTATAACAATGTTCTTTTTATAATGGGAGGAAACTCTGGGCATAAAAAGGACAAGTTAGAAAAGGATCTTCTGGAAAGAGAAAGCGAAGTAAAGGAATTTGCAGGCAAGTTAGCATTATAAAAGGAAAGACTGGAGGAATAGGTTGAAGCACTAAGGATTCAGTGGGTATAGGAAGAGGAGAAGAGAAAACAAGAGGTTGGAGCAATGAGGCTTCAAAAAGAAGAAGCAAGAGGAAAATTAAATGAAGAGGAGGGAGGAAGAACAAGAAAAAATAAGAAAAGAGCAAGAGGAGAAGATGAAATAAGAAGAAGAAAGGCTAGAAAAAGAGGAAGAAGATAAGAAGGTGCAGGAGGAGGCATAAGGCATAGACTCGAAGGAAAATTTCCCATCAGAAACTTCCATTGGCCCTTCAAGAACATCTCTAACAGGGGGGCATTTCCCTCTTGGAAAGCTTGGATTGGGTGAATTCACCCCATTCAAATCCAATAGAGTAGTAAGCCTTGATTCTTTTATGTTTGAAAAAGAAATGGGAAGCATTGTATGGCATTCCCACAAAAAACTTACGATACCAGAAGCACCAAAAATATCCATAACTAAAAAACCACACTTTTCATGGAGATTAGAAGGGAACTTATAGCCTTTCCCTCAACTGGAGTAAGGTAGAGAAAAATGGCAAAAGCATGGCTCAAGAAATTAAAGAATACAAGGAAAGGATTTGAGACATTGAATGAGAAATCAAACACTACAAGGTTGATAGGACCAGCATCACTGAGTTCAAATCTTGTGCTTCTGAGTTGCAGGAAGAGCCTGGGACAACATTGAGGTAGTTGTACACTAACCTACAAGAGTTCCAAGACGTATCTACGCATTTATTGGCATTATTAGACACAGTCAAGGAAAAAAAGTAGTGTTACATGGAGTCCATTTCACAATGGGTGAATTGAAGAAATGGAAAGAGGAAGATCAAAAGATGCATCTAGACCTTCCCAAAATGACATACAAGGAGAACCAACTTAATTATGCAGTGCTTTCCAAATGTGACAGAACAAGCACAATGTTGGAAAAAGATATATCTACATCAATCAACAATTGTGCATTCCTATGCTCAGTTGTTTAAAAATTTATTGAACAATGTCACTTACCCAAGATCAAAGATATGGGTGCACCAAGACCCAGAGAAAAGTTTTTGGCAGAGTAAGTAGACCATATCCACTCCATAGGGTTCCTAATCGGGATGGCCACTTGAGTTACTAAAGAAGTATTAAAAGAGCACATAGATGGGCCATCAAGGGATATAAATTTTATCAATTCATTTTTTAGTACACTTAAAAGGGAGATGGACCCCATGACTTGAGATGCAACTACATATGAAGTCTCCCCTAGAACAACTTATCTTTAGGAGAGTATTGGGAATCTCTTCCCAACATGAAGTCTAGACAACTTATATTGAAGATAAATCTCAAGGTGGGTTGTAATTTTTTTGAAATTAATGTATATTTGTATAAGGTTTTAGGAAAATGATAAAACAAAAGGAGTCCAAAGGTTGTAACTGTCAAAGGCAATGCAAGAATTCCCAAGAAATATTTGTAGTTTGTAGGCTATGTAACATACCCATTACCATCTACCAATCATTAAGGATATGAGGTACTTCTTGGAATTACAATTTTTCCACTTCTATACTCGAATACCCATATTCTCTTTGCACTGTTATGAAATTTATGAATCCATGCAACATGACAAGAAGGATTATGAAAATATAATTAAACATTCAATGTTACAGATGCAAATTCATTCATGTGAACATAACACCATCAATGAATAACATGCACACCATTAAATTCAGCATAAGCATAAATAATCCATAAACATTTGTCTTAGGAAATTAAAAACCAACTAGCTAAAGGAAAAGGGTGTTTCACCTAACCGTAGGTTCTTCGTTCCTTGTACTCTTTTTATAACAAGGTCACTAAGGCTATGATACCACAAGGATGAATTTATCCTATGGTTGGCTCTAGTCCTCTCACATAGCCCAATTTCCTAGCAAATCACAATATGTTAACTTCTACAACAATTTCAATCCACCATATTTCTTTCCCCTTCAACCTGCACAGCCCAAGGAATGAGATCCCCTTCTCTGCCACACAATCCCTTGGGATATCCTACTTCCCTCCAGGGATCCAACATAGGTGATCCAAGAAATATCTATAACGGGGACTCCAATAATTATTAGTTATAATGGAGTTTTATGTATGACAAGATTAGATCTATCTTCTACAATTAAATACAATAATATGGACAGGGTAAAACTGTAAATATATATATATATATATATATATATATATATATATGAATGGAGGAGTACATAAATACTATTTTACATTGAATGAATGATGCATTCCTCCTTATGCTCCTTTCTCTTGCTCCTCCTCCACCCTCACTCAAGAAAGGAAAACTTGATTTGAAGGTTCAAATCTATGAATAAGCTCCTCTTAAAAACCAACAACATGTACATGTGAATGATTCTTCCTCCTCTTTCCCATGAAAACACCTTCCTTATATAGATTGGTGGAGGAAGCTAGGGGAGGCTTCTATATCTCTAGAACTTAGTGAACTTGATTGAATTGAGAGTTCCCAATCTCCTGCCACGAGACAACCAACTCATCCATCACTAGTCTCCTTGGAATTCACCAATTCTAGAAGGCTACAGAGGTGGTTGTGGGCTAGCAGTTATGTGGCTAGTGATCGATCGCATGCTACAAAGGAGTTCATCAATGACCATTTGTGTCCTTTCAATGGGTTCAATAGCAACCATCCTCAAAAATCATTGAAATTAAGGCAGAAGGGTGTGTCTCATCATATCATCATCAATGTGTCCTTCATGAGACCCTAGGGTGGAAAATAAGGATGTAACACCTCTACAAGCTATTTTATCTCCCATATAGCCCCAATGTTTTAATATTGATTTGATACCACTTTGTAATGTACCCAATATCCTTTGTCAATCGTTGAGGATACAAAGCACTTCTTGGAATCATAATTTTTCCACTTATGTACTTTGATACCCATATTCTCTTTTCCCTATTGTGAAATTTATGAATGCATGCATCATGAAAATCATGCTTATACAAATATAAGTAAACATTCAATGTTACATCTGTAGATTCATTCAATTGAAGATAGAATCCATCAATGAATAACATAAACATCATTAAATTCAATGTAAGCATAAGCAATCCATAAATGTTTATCTTAGGAAATTAAACACCAAGTGGTTGCAGATGAAGTGTGTTCCACCCAACCGTAGGATCTCTATTAATTCCCTTATGCTTTCTACAATAGGGCCACCCCCGAGTTGAGGCTCTGAGTCAATAATGATGAATTTATCCTATGGTTGGCTCTAGTCCTCTCACACAGCCCAATTTCCCAACAAATACCAATATGATAACTCCTACAACAATTCAAATCCACTAGCTCTCCTTACCCTTCAACATGTACAACCTGACGAATGCGGTCTCCTGATCTACCATGTAGTCCCTTGGGCTATCCAACTTCCTTCTAGGGATCTAGCATAGGTCGGCTAAGAAATATCTCTACTAGGGACTCCAAGAATTCTTGGGTGTAATGAAGTTTTCTCATTAACAATATTTTGCTCATGCACATGGGTAAAAATCCCCACATAATACTCATAATAGACATAATCAACATTTTGATGTAGTCATGGCAGCATAGGCTCTCCCAACAATTTTTCCCGAGAATAATTATGATGGACACCCACCAAGAATCGTGGGTTATATTTGCATGATATAAACTAACCACATTGATTTCTAAGAAGCCTACGTATTTCACTTGGAAACTCTCTCCAAGGGAATAAAGGATAATGTATGAAATAAAGGACTTAGGATAAAATGAGATAGAGGTTTTGGATAAATAATAAAATATTATTATTTACTTTACCAACCCCTTGAGACCCTAAGCCCCCTTTCATTCCTCTCTCATGGAATCTGTTAACTCCCCAAATAAATCATTGGTTTTATTTTGGTTATTATATGATAGGTTGGTTCCTAAATTTGATTTCTAATTTTTACCATTAGGTTAGAGAGTCTGTATTTCTAAAATAATCTCAAAAGACATGTTGATTTTGGTTCGGTCAAGAGAATGGCAAAATATCAGGATTCGGTGGTTTAGGCGAGCCTCCAGCGTGCTCATTAACCACCGAAAGTGTTCATCTTCAGCAGATAAGGGGTCGAGGCAGAAGGCATGCAACCACCGAAAGTATTTGAACAGGCAAAAAGAAAGCCCGTGCTTTCGCACGAGCCAGATGTCAAAAATCGTAGCAATGATGAAGAATACAACCGCCGAAAGCTTGCATCGTGGGAGATGATGCTCATTCGTGGTGTTCATCCGAAAGGTTCGAAGCACCTGCGTATTATCCATTGCATTAATCATTTCAAATCCACGCAGAGCGGTTATTGACAGGTATGATTGTACGGGGTTCCCACCATTTCAATGGTAAGTACACCACTCATCATTACCAGGTCTTTCCTTCATCTGTAAACTCAATGAGTTACAATGAATCCCGAATATCGCTGAAGATAATCACAAGTCCGTGATCTTATCAGTAAAGCATATTTTTCAAAATTCTGATCCCGCGTTCCCTGGCTATTGTCGAAGTGTCTCCAAGTTCAGCAGGCATCCCGAGTCAAAGAAATCTAGGTGAGTCATCAGGTAAGATCGGAAACTGTTCTCTTTCAAAGTTTCATAAATACCATTGCCCCCAAAAATTTGAAGTTTCGGCTCTTCCCAGTTAGACTGTCATTCGAGGGTGGGTCGGTATTTTAGTCAGTTTATCAATCTCATGCTCTGTCACCTAATTTCACTGTTTGATCATAAGTGATACCAACTGTATCCCCAGTTCCCCGAACCATTGTTTCCCAAACACCTGGTTGCCCACAGTGTTAGACACAGTCAGCATTGAGCCATGACAAAAGCAAGTCCTGCTTTGAGATCCGAAGTGGATGGCATGTGGTATTTTGAAGATCATCCAGAGGTCGCAGAGTGTTTCAAACAGGTCGGAGTTTTCACATATTGTGAAAAATTGACAACCTTTCATCAACAAGTTGTTGAAGCATTTGCCCTCTCATATGATGGAAGGATTGCTAGAATAGGCATAGAGGAGTTCATTATTGATGAAGCATCTATTGTCGAATACACAATGTTATCCAGAACAGGGGATTGTTGGTTTAAAACCTCTTCACCCTCAAATGTTGAATTCAGATCATATTTGTTGCCAATACATAAAACTTTGACTTGGAAGAAGGATATTCCTATGTCCTATCTTGAATCGAAGTGGCAGACCCTGCTGAGGGCGATTTTGGTATACATCACCTGTGAAGGGCGCTATAACAGGGTGATGTACTACCATTTTAAACTGTTGAACCACTTCACAGGCAGAGAACACTTAAACCTACCTTACTTCTTTCATAGAACCATGACTAAGATGGAAAAACAGGTAAAATCTCAGCCTACTAAAGTTATAAGCAGAATATCACATCAGGGGTTTATTACCCTCCTTGTGAAAGAAGCTCTTCAGAGGAAACAAATAGAGTGGAGTTTCTTCTTGTTTTGGAACGAGTTTCAGACAGAAAGAACTCCGGAGATAAAAGCAAAGAAGTCTAGATGCAGAAATGACCCTACTCCCAAGAGTAGTCACAGGAGGAGGAAAGGAATTTCAATGCCCAGGGATTCTATAAAAGCATCACCCAGCAAGCAGGGAGGAATCAAGAGGAAATTAAAGTTTGAAGACAGAAACCTTGTCACGGGGAAAAACCCTCTCAACCTACCCTATAGTGACTCTGATTCAGAGCAGGAAATGGCAAAAACACAAGATAACTTGCAGATCAAACAGGATGCAAAACTGAAGATAAATATACCTCCATCAAAGCCTTCAGAAACACACAGGCAACCAAAAGCAGAAGCTTCATCAAGCAGGCCTCAGAAAGGTAAGACCAAGAAGATCAATAAACTTTTGCGAGAGATTTATGAGATGGAAGTATTGGAGAGAGTAATCAAAAAGGCAAACACAGACCTCACTGAGAGAAACGCTGAACTATTCAAAGAAAATCAAACTCTTAAATAAAAACATGATACAATCAAAGGTAGAAACAGAGAGTTGATTAGAGAAAATATGAAATTATACAGGTAGCTCAGGATTCTGAGGCTCAAGCTAAAGGAGTTTGAAGCACCTGAAGAAAAACAAACTGGTTTGGATACTTTGGCTAATTTAGCCACAACTATAATAGATGTGACATATTCCCCTACACAGTCAGCAAAGGTTTGTAGGTCTGCTCGAATCAAGACTACAGTATCTAAGAAAGTTTGAGTGCTAAAAGAGGATTCAGAACAGTCATTTTTGCAATTTTGAAACTCTTCAAAGATTGACTTTCGGTGGTTTAGGTGAGCCCACCATGTGCTCATTAACCACCGAAACAGGCGCTTTCGGTGGATAACTTACCCAGAAATCTTCTCAGACAACCACCTAAGGCCTGTGTGTCCAGAATTAAACGATTTTTTGCACAGGTCAGGTATTTTTTATATGAAAAGATTCAGGATCTTTTTCAATGAATTTCTAATGAATTATCAAGTTCATCCCAACAGTTATTTTTGACAAAGCATGAAGAAAAGAGGTATTTCAAAGGCCCATGGACACTTTCATTTGGGCCGAAAAACAGGATACTTTGCCACATCAACCAACTCGACTTGGTCTCCATTGGAGAATGATCATTTAGCCTTGGAAGGTTGTTCTACACTACACCAACAGTCAACAGAGGAAAATCAGGGATTGAACTTATTTTGAGGAAACATCCCACTTATTTTGCAACAGATTTTGACTTGTTATTTTTAGTTGATTTGATCCATGTCTTCAGGATCTGAGAAATGCTTTGTAATGTTATAAATATTAGATTAGAACATGAACCAGGGGTTCGATTTTGGGTTCTACCATGCTGCTACTGTAAGAGAGACTTATTCTTATTATGTAAAAAATTGCAAGTTTCCTTCAGTTGTGTTGTCAGACTTCTCTTTCTGTTCTCTGATATCTTATGAGTGAATGTTCTTTATTGATGCTCATTCAATCTGCAAGTGACTGTCATCTCATTGGTTGATTGTTTTAGTTGATAATCATAAGCTATTTCCTTGGTTATTAAACCCATTGTGCTTGTTTGTATGAAGTATAATCTGGTTCAATAGTTGTTTTCTTCCCCATTTAATCAAACCTTGTCTGACTGCATTACTAGAAGGCCTTGTGAGATTTTGTATTCCTAGACAGTATTGAACACACAGTCCAGCCCCTATATATTCATCTTGATCCAAAAACCACATCAAATATTTAGAAAACATTTTCCAAAAAGAGTTAGTTACCAGGCATCTCCGACTTACAGCCTAGGAGAGTTTCCTGGAGTGATAACAATTTGGCGTCGTTGCCGGGGAGAGTAGATCGAAGCTCAGCTTCCTTGGGAAACGACATAGATCTACTTCTTGATGATACACAAGAAATAGACACTATCAGGTTGTACATTTTCTATCTGGCGACTCCATTGACGAAGTGGCTCCCAAAAGAGCTCACACCAGGGCAAACCCAGAAGGCCCATTGACAACATCAGTTCCTGATCCAGAAAAGATCATCAGCAAGGGCAAAGCTTTGCAAAGACAAGATTCTGGATCTGCAAGTGCAATTGATTCAGGTATTCCAACTGATACTCATCCTTTCATATCTGAAAAGTCTTTGGTTGAATCCCCTGCTGAAACCCAAAATTCCCAAGAAATAAAAAATTCATCTCAAGTTTCTAAAGTACAAGAACCTTCTTTTTCTTCTAATATTATTGATTCTATCCTTAAGGTTGACATTTAATCCCATCCAAAAGAATTGAATACTGAATCCTCCCCACAGATGAAGATTCCTATTCATCTCCCTTGGATTCATCACCTAGAAAACCTTTGAAAGGTATTTTACACACTTACACCAACCTGCCTGTTCTTGAGGAAATTCTCTGTGATCTGTCCTCTAAAGGAGAAGAGAATCTAGCTTTGTTGCTCAGTCAGTTTTATAAAGCCTCTTATTTTCCACCTACTTCTGAAACCTCTGCTCAGGGTGAAGTAATACAGACATTCTATTCTAATTCAGGCAACTCATCTCCTCCATCATCTCCTCTGAGTTACTCATCTCCTCCATCCTCTCCTACTAGTTCCTCGTCTCTGTCAACCACCAAGACTGCCATGGCTGCCCCTTTGACCAGAATGGAACAGATCTTGGCAAACAGATATGCCCCACTTGTCTTGCCAAACCCCCTGTCTGCCATGCCAACAGGTGACTACCAAAAATATATGTCGAAGTTTACAGGAACAGGGGAGTATACAGCTGAAGAACATATTGAAGCATTTTATGCTTATGCAGAAAACATAAATATCTCAGAAGAAGATGTGTGGACCAGAGTTTTTGTGCAGAGTTTGGATGGCCAAGCCCGAAAGTGGTTCAAAGAGTTACCAGCAAATTCAATCATTGGCATTGAACAACTAGATGAGGTTTTCCTAAAACACTGGGGAGAAAGAAGAGATTTGTTATACTACATTTCTGAATTTGGAAATTTGAAGAGAGGAGATGGAGAATCGGTCTCGGACTTTATCAAGAGATTCAATAAGATGTTTGGTAATATCCCTGTAGATATTAAACCGAGCGATGCATCGGCAAAGATCACATTCTATGTTGCCTTTGATGCAGAGTTTTGTCTAATCCTCAGGGAAAGACGATCAACCACGCTTGCTTTAATGCAAGATGTTGCTCTCGAGGTTGAGTCTAACATTACAGCATCACATAAGCTTAAAGGAAGGGATGAGAAAAAGAAGTATGTTGTTGAGCCCTCCTCATCTTCTAGCAGCCAAATGGAGAAGATGGCAAAGATGTTAGACAGTCTGACATCTGAAATGTCGAAGTTAAAAGTCCAAAATCAGCAACCAGCAAGAGCAAAAGAGTCAAATACTTTCACTCCCAGAAATCCAAATGCTTTTCCTTACAGAAGGAATAATCCACAAGTTCAGATCCTTCAAACAGATAGAAATCCAGTTGATGATCAGAGGGTCAGGCCACCATTTCAAAATGCAGTGTTAGGTGAAGAGAAACAGCCACCTCATGATGAAATTGAGGATGCAGATGAGATAAATTGTTTTAATGATGAGAATGATACTTCATTTTTAACATAGGTAGACTATGAAGAGGCCCTGATGGATCAGCAGATTCAGGAAGCAAGTGTAGAAGAAGTTGTCTACTTGGCAGATGATCAGAAAGGCTACAATTTAAGGTCCAAAAGTGCTGGTCCAAAAACACCTATTGCTGCCCCTATGAAGGACAAGGAAGATTATGCCCAGTAAAAAGCAAAGAGGTTGTTGCCAATCAGCCTCCAGCTCCTGAAAAACAAAACACCCCTCCAGCCAAACAGCAGAAGAAACAAATTCAGCCCGCAGCCAAAGAGCAAGTCAGCCTAAAGGCTCCTTCCAATGAGGTAAAGGTTTCGGACATACAAGCTCTTTCTTTCAATTTTGAATCAGAAATTCAAAAGGTTAAGATACCAATGCCTTTAACTGAACTCATGAAGAATGTAGCCTTTAAAGAAGCCATCCTAAAGTCTCTTAAGCCTAAGACCTCTCCGTCAGATTATTTCGTGAACCTGCAAGATGATCAGCCTAAAGTGACCATAGGGCCCATGATAGAAGACCGTGATGATTCTTGTCCACCATTTTACATATCATTAAATTTCCATGACAAAATCCTTCACAATTGTCTGCTTGATTCTGGGGCATCACATAACCTTATGCCAAAGGCTGTGATGGATGAGCTTGGTCTCGAAGTCACCAAACCATACCAAGATCTTTTCTCCTTTGATTCCAGAAAGGTCAGATGTCTTGGCCTCATTAAAGACATGGTCATTAACCTTGCTCAATTACCAATGAGGAGCATGGTTATGGACGTGGTGGTTGCTGACATTCCACCTAAGTTTGGGCTGCTTTTGTCTTGTTCATGGGGAAAGAGATTAGGAGGTACATTACAGATGGATATGTCCTATGCTACGATTCCAGTGTTTGGAGGGGAAATGAAAAGACTTTACAGGGAAAACCAACTTGCTTATATTATCAGCGATGGAAAGAATTCTGTCAATCATCCTATCTATGTTGTAGATACGGATTTTGGCTCATGCATCCTTCAGATTGATGATGGTCAATCAACTCCTATGCAGCTCGTGAAACCTATTGAACAGTAGGCTGAAGGTGAAAACATTGTAGTCTGGACTATGTACTTCGATGGGGCCAGCACTAGAGACTTAGCAGGTGTTGGAGTAGTGTTGATCTCTCCCACAAAAGAGACCATATCGTTGTCTTTCAAGCTTGACTTCAGAACCACAAACAACATAGCAGAGTATGAGGCTCTGTTGTTGGGATTAAATTCAGCCAAGGAGATGGGGATAAAAGGTTTGAAGGTATTGGGAGATGCAGACCTCATTGTGCAACAGGTAAACAACACCTTTCAAGCCAAGCATGTCAGTTTAAAAGCTTACAGAGACGAGGTATGGAAGTTGGGTGATTCTTTTTCTGTTTTTGAAATTTCATATATACCAAGGGATATGAATCATCTCGCGGACTCTCTTGTTGTTTCAGCCAGCACATTCATTCCACCCATGCCCCCTAAGCTCATCTATGAAATTCAAGTAAAATATCAACCCTCCTTACTTGATAATGTCAAATACTGGAAAGTTTTTGAAGATGACGATGAACTCAGTAGATTTCTCCAAGTGGTGGATGAGTTTTCTGATCTACACATTGATCAGCAGAATCTTAATGAGGAAGAATCACAAGAACCTGAGATAAAGAAGAAGTTGGGCCAGCATGACATTGTTCAGTTGCCAAACAACTATATACCTCGAGGTTTGGTACCCCTAGAAAGGTTGTTTGATCAGAATGATGTCCCTTACCAACCAGACAAAAAAGAGAAAGATACAGTTGTTCAAGAGCATAACATAGGAGGTAAAACTCAGCCCAAGTTTATTAATTTGTCTTATGAATTGACTGCTGATGAGAAGTCAAAATACTGTAGTGTTTTGAAGGAATTTTCCGATGTGTTTGCTTGGAAATATAGCGATTTGAAGACTTATGATCCTGACATTATTCAGCATAAGATACCTCTTGAAAAGGACACTGTTCCGTTCAAGCAAAAAATCAGGCCTATCAGTCCTCTTCTACTGCCAGTGATTGAGAGAGAAATCAAAAAACTCCTAGATGCCAAGATCATAGTTCCCTTGAGATGGTCCAAGTGGATTGCCAATCTGGTGATCGTAAGGAAGAAGAATGGTGAGGTCCGATTGTGTGTAGATTTTAGAAACTTGAACAAATGCTCTAAAAAGGACAATTATCCTCTTCCTAAGATGGAACACTTGTTACAGAGGATTTCAGGGGCAAAGGTCATGTCCTTTCTTGATGGATTTTCCGGTTACAATCAGGTTGTTTTCCATCCGGATGATCAGGAGAAGACTGCGTTTACCACTCCTTGGGGGACCTTTATGTACTCCAAGATGCCTTTTGGATTAATGAACGTCGGGGCCACATTCCAAAGGGCCATGGATATAGAATTTGTGGGAGAAAAGGACAAATTTGTCCTCATATACCTTGATGATATTATGGTGTATTCCAGCAGCCATGAGGAGCATCTCAAACATCTAAAAAGAGTATTCTTAAAGTGCAGACAGTTTGGGATTTCATTAAATCCCAAGAAATCCCAGTTTGCTCTAAGAAAGGGTAAGCTATTGGGTCACATTGTCTCAGCCGAAGGTGTCATGATTGATCCATCACGAGTGGAGGCCATTCAAAAGATGTCCTTTCCAAGGTCAAAGAAGGACATTCAGTCATTGCTCGGTAAGATTAATTTCATCAGAAGGTTTGTGCCCAATTTTGCTGAATTAGTCAAACATATAACTTGCATGCTGAAAAAAAGGGGTTGAAGTAAAATTGATAGACAGTGCGAGAAACTCTTTTCAGGATATCAAGCAAGCGATCATCGAGTCTCCAATTCTGATCAGCCCAGATTACAGCAAGACTTTCTATGTCTTTTCCTTTGCTTCCTATGACACGATGGCAGCAGTCCTACTTCAGAAAGATGAGGAAAATTTTGATCATCTCGTGGCCTTCTTCAGCAAGACACTCAGGGATGTTGAGCTAAGGTATGACCCTATCGAGAAACAAGCTTATGCTCTTATAAAAGCTTTAAAATCATTCAGGGTTTATATCCTTCATTCGAAGGTCATTGCATATGTTCCCTCGTCTTCTGTAAAAGATGTTTTAACTCAGCCAGATATCGACGGAAAAAGGGCGAGACAGATAGCAAAGATGATAGAATTCAATATCGAGGTAAATCCCACCAAGCTAGTAAAAGGCCAAGGCCTCGCCAAGCTTTTAGCAGAGGAAAATCATAGGTTGTTGGATATTAATTTCATAGCAGAAATTTCAGGAAATTCACAGACAGATTTGGCAGCAAAAGGGCAGCATGACAATCAGCAAGTGGCAGAGCATTTGTCCTCCTGTGAATGGTATGTTGGCATCATACATTTTTTGCAAAAACTTGAAGTTCCTCCTGAACTCAGTTTGACTCAAGCTCGGGCTCTCAAGCTTAGAGCTATCAAATTCTGCATTTATAATAATCAGTTGTATTGGAGGGACCCTGCTGGTCTGCTTCTCAGGTGTTTGGATAAAGAAGAGGTTGTCGAGGTAACATATCAGTTTCATTCGGCTGTCTGTGGTGGTCATCATTATTGGAAGACTAATGCCCATAATATCCTGAGGGCCGGATATTATTGGCCTTTTCTCTTTGTTGATGTGTGCGCATTCGTCAAATCTTGTGACAAATGACAAAGATTTACCGGTAAGCAGCAACTCAAATCTTTACCCCTGAGGCCTATTGTGGTAAATGGCCCTTTCCAGCAGTGGGGTTTGGATTTTATTGGTGAAATAAATCCTGCATCCAGTGGCCAGCACAAGTGGATTTTGGTAGCCACCGATTACTTCACAAAGTGCAAGTAGGAATTTGTAATTAACCTTCTATCTACTTAATTAGTTTTGCTCCCAACTAGGATAGGATTAGAATAGTTTTCTCTCTACACTTAGATTAATCACATACTTGATCCGGATTATTTTGAGAACAACATGAAGGTAGAAATATAACAGAGATATAATAAGGAAATACACAAATATATTTCAAGGAACAGAGTAATATAGTAAAACTCAGATTCTATTAATGACTATATGGAATACAAAAGACTCTAAAATGCAAAGCACACAAGCTAGCTAGAATGGTGGTAGCTTATCTTTGAAGAGAGATGTGTTGGCTACACTCATTCGCTAGAAGTTGATTACAATGAGGCTCTAAAGGCCTTTTTAACATAAATCATAAATGAGAAAACCCTAAACATCCAAAACCCTAATCGCAGAAGATGAAACGCCAAAAGTTTGTGGGCCCCGATGGGCGTCGTTGATATGTCAACTTCTTGAGGACGCAAATTTTGCATACAATCTCCACTTGGGGTGCTCGATAGCCCATCGGAAAATTATATCCAAGGTTACACATTCCAAACAACCCAATACATTCCAAAAACAATATATTGGGCATTTCCAAGTCAAAAAAACGTCATTTAGGACCTCAAAATGGCTTCGGAATTTTGGGACCCAGAAAACTATAGAAAAAACTGCCAAGATGGAAGTTGTAATTTGAGCCAGTGGAATAGATGGGAATCCATTGATGTCCACCTAAATCAGTCCTCCCCCCTTAAGAATAAATGGTCTCCATTGCATCAATTTCCTTCATCATATGGGGAAACTTCTATTTCACCTGACTCATGGTGAGCCACTTTCCCTAATGAAGAAATTGCCATGCTTTGACGACCCGATAGAGTTGGATGTTTTGTTGGTAGGTGATATTCATCTTGGTGTTCATGATACGATCAAATTATGCATGTTCAATGCAATTAGGATTGAGTTATGTAGGGGCCAAGTGCTTGGTTGCATCTGAAGTGTCCAGGAGAGGTGGAAAATATGGTCGAAGTAGTTCCACATTAAATATCGGGTGCAAGCCAAGGAAAGCAGGAATACTTGATTCAAAATCAACCTCACCCACAGTCTTGGTGAAGGTGTAAGGCACGTATCGGAGTGGTTGTATCTTCTGATGGGGTCCTATGAGGTGTTATTTCTACAAATGTAACCATACATTTTCTCCCACTTGAAACTTGTGTGGTACCCAATGTTGATCATGGCGTTGCTTGTACTTGGCATTAGATTTCTACAAAATAGCATGAACTTGTCATTGAATGTGTTGGATTTTCTCAACAAATTTGGTTGCTCAATCAGCCTCGGTCTAAGAATGGGAGGACTCTTCATGTGCAGTTGTAATGGGTAAAGCTACATCAATGAGGGGCAATGGTTGGAACCCCAAGCACACATGAAAAGGGTTATGGAAAATAGAGTTTTTGAGGGATCTATTGTAGCTATGTTGAACATAATGAAGGATTTCATCCCATGTGTGTTGATGCTTGGAATTGTACATCCTATGGATATGGACAATCATCCTTTTGACTACCTCTATTTTTCCATCAGTATGTGGGTGGGAGGCAATCAATTTTGTCAACTTGGTGTCCATCATCAACCTTAGGCTGGACCAAAAAGTGCTCAAGAACCTACTGTATTGATCTGAGATAATGGTTTGTGGGAGCCAAAAAAGAACCCAAACATGTTCAAATAAGATCTTGGAAATGGCCTCAGCCATGATGCACTTCTTGGAAGGTGCCAAAACAGCCATATTAGAGAATCAATCAATGACCACGAAGACACAGTCATTCCCATGCTTAGTTGAAGGTAGATCGGACATGTCATCCATGGAGATGGACTCCCAAGGCCTATCTGGAGTAAGAAGAGGGGTGCAAAGACCTTTTTTTTTATGGTGGGTTTGGAAATTGGGTAGGAAGTGCAGGATCTGATGTATTTGTGGATATTTTGTCGAAACTTCGACCAATAAAAATGTTTTTGTAGTACTTCCATTGTTTTGTCTACACCAAAATATCATCTTTCTCGGCTTTAATGAGCTTCCTAGATTAGCCTTGAATGCTCTCTTGAAGGAACACAGATATGGCTCATATGGCATAGAAATCCATTCAGGAGATGAAATTCTGGAACTATTTTTCCTGCGCTCAATGTTTGATAGGAAACAACAAAGTCAAAGTCATTATGTATAATTGTGGTCACCCAGAAGTATCATGCCCACAAGAGTTAATAATTGTGGTTAGCGCCACAAATGAGGGTCAACTAGGAAAATCTATGACATGGTTGGTGTTTCCCTTCTTGTACTTGATGTTCAAGTGGAATTATTGAAAGTACATGGACCACTTTTGATGGCGGTCATTCTGTAACTTTCCTTGTGTCTACATGAATTGCAGAGGCATGTGATCAGTGTGGATGATTATTTCCTTCCCCATATTGTAATGCTTCCAATGTCGTCATGCTTGCACAATGGAGTACATCTCTTTGTCGTAAGTGGGGTATCTATGAATAGCATCAGAGAGTGTTTCACTGTGATAGGATACCAAATTCCCATGTTGAGTGAGGAATTCACCGATAACATAATCTCAAGCATCTGTCTCAATCTCGAATGGTTGTTGCAGGTCTGGATGAATAAGGACTGGTGTTAAGGAGAGCCAAATTTTCAAATCCTCAAATGCTTTATGTTGGGATGCAGCCAAGACAAACTTGGCCTTCACTCCACCCTTGGTCACCTGTATTAGGGCCCAAGCAATATGAGAGATCCCCAACATAAACCTATGGTAGAAGTTGGTGAGGCCCAAGAAATTGTGGGCATCAGTCATTGTCTTTAGGGCCATTCAATCACAGATGACTTGGATATTGACTGGATACATATGCACACCCTGGTCATCCACGATGTACCCCAAATATAGGATTCTCTGCATGCAGGAGGAACAATTCTACAAACTTTCATATAACATGTGTTGTTGTAGGGTACCAAATACCTGTTGAATATGCTTCAAATGTTCCTCCCAAGTTTTGGTTAAGATGAGGATGTCATATAGATATACAACCACAAAGGAATTTGTGAATGGTCATCATATGTCATCCATCATCTGCATGAATGTGGCATGGGCATTATTCAAGCCTAAAGGCATGACTAGCCACTTGAAGAGACCTTCTTTAGAATTGAAGATTGTCTTCCATACATCAGTTTGCTCAATCAGCACCTAGTGGTAGACTAATTTCAGATTAATCTTACTGAAAAACTTATCTCCCTTGAGTTGATTGAGAAGATCATAAATATGGGGGATAGGGTATCATTTCTTGACTGTGATCTTATTTAGGGCTCTGTAATCAAAAAAAAATTGTCATTTCTCCTCCTTATTCTATATGAGAACAATTGGGCTCTCGTAAGGTGAGGATCTTGGTTTGATGTGGCCCTTCAAAATTAGCTCTTGGATCTGGAATTTGATTTCTTCATTCTCCACAATAGAACACATGTACTCAGGTTCGTTAGGAAGAGGAGCATCGGGTGTCAAATCAATTGAGTGCTTTACCTGATAGTGCATAGGCACCCCAGTAGGTGAGGAAAATATGTCTTTGTGCTCTTCTATTGTCTTGTCCACCTGTTGTTGTTGTGTAGAGAGACCCCGTGCAGAGGTTTTGGTGCTTGCAGTGACCTTCCATTCACCTTCTGACCGAACCATAAAGAGGACAAATCTCTCAGTCTGAGAGACCACCTTTTTGCACTTCTTCACAGAGATCAAAGGGACTTCAATAGTTGGGACTTCCTTTGATGCCCTGTAGAATTGATCTCCCAAACTAATAATGACACCACGGGGCCTAGATTCATAAACAACATGATGCTTCCACATATATGGTTGTCCTAACAAAACGTCACAAAATTCAAGGGGTGCAACATCACACGATACCTCTCCTTTGAAGGGTTTGATGTCGTAGTGAAGGAGACATTGTTGGCTGACATGGATGTCTTGTCCCTCACTAAGCCGACCGATGGTGTATGGCTAAGGATGCGGCGTTGTTGTTAGTTTCAACCTGACGACCTCTGTTAAGATTTGGTTCTTCTGGATATTATTGTCAATAATGAAATGGAGTGGGGTCCCATTCACCCACATGTGTGAGTGGAAGAGGTGGTCCCCTTCTTCAGGCTCCTTTGGTTCCCCAAAATGGAAATTTTTGGTAGCGATGGTGACATTGGGTTCTGCGTCAATGATCCTTTTTCCCTTTTTCGGTTATGAATCAAATTCTGAGTCAACATATGACCCTAAGGATTTCGTCTCATGATTTCGTCTCATCCAATAATGATTATTTGGAGCGACATTCATCCATATTATGCCAAGGTACTTTTTGGAACTCGCCCCACTTTCCAGTGTCCTTCTTTGACTTCCCATTACCCTTCTTTACTAGTAGTTTGGACT
Source organism: Picea engelmannii (assembly GCA_009831015.1). Lineage (NCBI taxonomy): Eukaryota > Viridiplantae > Streptophyta > Pinopsida > Pinales > Pinaceae > Picea > Picea engelmannii. The sequence continues at coordinate 84,603 of ML807412.1, forward strand.
AGTTTTCCCTGGACTGGCCATCCTTGCTCTTTCCTTTTCCCTAGGAGTTAGGGCCACCCTTACTGGGCTTCTACTGCAATGGGTTTTCAAAAATAAAATATCACTTATTCTTTTTCTTGAGATTTTTCTCAATATTGACAACATATCGGTAAGCAGCTCCTAGTGAGGAGATGTCTAGGAACTCCATATCTATTTGGATGTACTTGTGTAGGCCACTGCGATACTTTAAAACTAGGTGTGGCTCAGAGTCTTCAATATCAATATTTTTTTGCAAGGTATGGAAGATGTTGGTGTACTATAGCTCCCGACATAGAGATGTCCATCTTGTGTACTGGTCATCATAGTTTCCAAAAAAATAGTATTTCTCCTTGAGAGAATCAACAAAAGTATCCCAAGTGGGTCCTGGCCCAAAAATTCTAGACTCATCCTCAGCATGTAGCTCGCAATAAGTCTCCCACCAATATCTAACATGGGGAAGGGCCTTAAGGAGCGCGAAGGTGATTTTTTCACTGTTGGAAAATTTTGGACAGAGAAATATCCCTATAGTAGACTTAACCATTTTTCCAAAGCGTCAGCATCTATCTGGCCTTCAAATAAATGAATATCAAATTTAACTTGCACCTTAAAGGGTGTCGCACTTCCGAAGTGACTACTGGTTGAAGGTCCCTCCATTGTTGTTGACAACCGTCGAAGGACCTAGGTGAAATTATCCACCATCTTGTTCCTTTGTCGTGTGAGGGATTCCTTGAGAAATAGTTTGACATAATATCATGCTTCATCCTCCCTCTTTTCTTCTGCCATGGGAGGTTTCTTGGGCAGGTGAGAGCATTTGTCCTCAAGACAAACAAGCTCGATACCCTACACTCTATATCTTGACCTCGTTGGGGACATGCACTAAGAAAGATAAGGAGCATATTGTTATGATACCACTGATATGGATTATTTTGAGAATGACATGAAAGAATAAATATCACAGATATATAATAAGGAAATACACAGATATATTGCAAGGAACACAGTAATACAATAAAACACAGATTCTATTAGTGATTGCTTGGAATATAAAAGATTGTAAAATGCAAAACACACAATCTAGCAAGAATGGGGGTAGCTTATCTCTAAAGAGAGAGGTGTCGGATATGATCATTGGAAATAATTTGATTACAATGAGTATCTAAATTCATTTTTAACATAAATTGTAAATGATAAAACCTTAAACATCCAAAACCCTAACCCAAAAATATGAAATGCCAAAAGGTTTGTGAACCCCGATGGGGGTAATTGATATGTCAACTTCCCAAGGGAGCAACGTTTGCATATAATATTTGTTTGGGGTGTTCGGTACCTCATAAGAAAGGTCTAGCTGAGGAATACACATTCCAAACATCCCAATATATCCCAGCTGATATCTAATGGGCACTTCAAAGTAAAAAAAAAAAATGTCATTTAAGGCCTCAAAACAGCCCCAGAAGTTTGAGGCCCGAAAAACTATAGAAAAAATTGCCAAGATGGAAACTGTAATTTGATCCAGTGGAATAGGTGGGCAGCCACCAATGTCCACTTGGATCATTCCTCCCCCTTTAGGAAGTATGTTCTTCATTGCATCAAGTTCCTCCATCAAATGGGGAAACTTCTTACGAATCCGACCCATGGTGAGCCACTTGCCCCGATGAAGAAATTGCCCTACTTTGACAACCAGATAGAGTTGGATGTTCTGTTGGAGGGTTCCCTTCATCTTGGTTTCCATGATCCAATCAACTAATTCATGTTCAATGCAATCAATATTTAGTTTTGTAGGTGCCAAGTGCTTGGTCGCATTTGAAGTGTCCATGAGAGGTGGAAAATATGATTGAAGCATTTCCACATTAAATACTAGGTGTAATCCAAGGAAAGGAGGAATACTTAATTCAAAAGAGTTCTCACTCGTATCCTTGGTGATGGTGTAAGGCTTGTATCAGAGTGGTCATAGCTTATGATGGGGTCATGTGAGGAACTCTTTCTGAAAATGCAACCATACCTTATATCCCACCTGAAACTTGTGTGGTACCCAATGTTGATCGTGGCACTTCTTGTACTTGGCATTGGACAATCTATCTCAATCTCAAATGGTCATTGCAAGTCTAGAAGAATAAGTATTGGTGCTAAGAAGAGACAAAATTTCAAATCCTCAAATGCTTTATGTTGGGACACAGCCCACACAAACTTGGAATTTTTTCCACCCTTGGTCACTTGGCTTAGGGCCCAAGCAATATGAGAGAACCCCAACACAAACCAACAGTAGAAATTGGTGAGGCCTAAGAAGCTGTGGAGCTCGATCAATGTCTTTGAGGCCAACCAATTGTGTATGACTTGGATCTTGGATAGATCCACATGCACACCTTGGTCATCCATGATGTACCCCAAATATTGGATTCTCTACATGTTGAAGGAACACTTCTCCAAATTGACATATAACTTGTGTTCTCACAGAGTGCCAAAGACCTGCTAAATATGCTTCAAATGTTCCTCCCAAGTTTTGGTTAATATGAGGATGTCATCAATATATATGACCATAAAGGATTTTTTGAATGGTCGCAATATGTCATCCATCATCCGCATGAATGTCTTCAGGGGATTAGTCAATCCGAAAAGCATGACTAGCCACTTGAAGAGACCTTCTTTAGACTTGAAGGTTGTCTTCCATACATCAGTTTGCTCAATCGTCACTTTGTGGTAGCTTGACTTTAGATAAATCTTATTGAAAAACTCGGATCCCTTGAGCTAATCGAGAAGATCATCAATCTAGGGGATTAGGTACTAGTTCTTGACTATGATCTTGTCCAAGGCTCTCTAATTAATACAAAGTCGCAATGTCTCATCCTTCTTCTGTACTAGAACAACTAGGCTCCTGCAAGGTGAGGAGATTGGTTTGATGTGGACCTTTAGAATTATCTCTTAGATATGGAGTTTGATTTCTTCAGTCTCCGTAACAGAATTCTTATACACAAGGTCATTATGAAGAGGAGCATTCGGTGTGAAATCAATTGAGTTATTTACCTGACAGTGCATAGGCACCCCAGTAGGCGATGAAAATATGTCTTTGTTCTCTTCTATTATCTTGTCCACCTGTTATTGTTGTGTAGAGAGACCCATGCGGAGGTTTTGGTGATTGCAATGACCTTTTGTTCACCTTCCAACCGAACCATAAAGAGGAAAAATATATCGGTCTGAGATACCACCTTTCTACACTGCTTCACGGAGATCAAAGAGACTGCAGTAGTTGGGACTGCCTCCGGTACCCTGTAGAGTTGATCTCCCAAAGTAATAATGACACTACGGGTCTTAGATTCATAAATAGCATGACGCTTCCACATATATGGTTGTCCTAACAAAACCTCACAAACTTCAATGGGGGAAACATCACACAATACCTCATCTTTGAAGGGTTTGATGTTGTAGTGCAGGAAACATTGTTGGTTGGCACGGATGTCTCATCCCTAGCTGAGCCAACCAATGGTGTATGGTTGAGGATGTTCGGTATGTGTTATATTATTTGCCTCGGAAAATGTGTCACATATTTTTCTACCTCGAAAAATGTGTCATACATTTTAGGTGGTTTTTCGACACATGGTTTCTTTGTCGATCGTTTTCTATTTTTGGTTAAGGAATTAGGGTTGTTGACTAATCCAGGTCATTGGGTTAGGTTTTTGGATGTCGTTAGGTCCTATATGTATATTGTATTGTAAACAATGTATCACTATGAATGAATATATAATATGCTAGTTTTCCCGGTTTGGGTTTCCTGGGGAAAAATCTCTGTGTAATGTTTGTATTTGCCATTGTATCTTTTATGTTCTTTTACTGAATATTTGTTTGCAGTAGATATTGTACATGGTTAAAATCTACAGAGGATGTGGTGTAGTTGTTAGGTTAAACCTCATGGCAACCTCTGTTGATATTAGTTTCTTCTGGTTACTGCTCTCAACAATGAAATGGAGTGGGGTACCCTTCACCCACATCTATGGAGTGGGGTCCCATTCTTCAAGCTCCTTTGGTTCCTCTGGTTGGAGTTTTGTGGTAGTGATGGTGACATTAGATTCTGCTTCAATGATCCTTTTCCTTTTCTAGTTTTGAATCAAAATTTGAGTCAGCATCTAACCCTGAGTCTTTCGTGTCAGTCAACAATGACTATTTGGAGTGACATTCATCAGTATTGTTCCAAGGGATTTTTTGGAATTTGCACCACTTTTTAGTGTCCTTCTTTGACTTCCCATTACCTTTATTTGTCGATGGCTTGGATTGGTTGTCCTAGGACTAGCCATCCTTGCTTTGTCCTTTTCCCTCGGAGTTATGGACACCCTTATCGGGCTTCTACTATGATGGGTTTGCAAAGCTGAAATCTCGCTTATTCTTTTGCTTGAACTTCTGATTGATCTTAGCAGCATATCAGTAAGTATCTCCCAGTGAGGAGATGTCCAGGAACTCCATATATGTTTGGATGTACCTGTGTAAGCCATTATGGTACTTTAAAACTAGGTTTTGCTCAGAGTCTTTAATACCAAGCTTTGTGCGCAAGGTATGGAAGATGTTGGTGTACTATGTCACCATTTGATCTCTTTCCTGTTGCAGAGTTGTTCATCTCGTGTACTAATCATCATAGTTTCCAGTATGGTTGTATTTCTCCTTGAGATCATTAACAAAAGCTTCCCAAGTGGATCCTGGCCCAAAAATTGTAGACTCGTCCTCAACATGTTTCTCACAGTAAGCCTCCCACCAATCTCTGACATGGGAATGGGCCTTAAGGAGCGTGAAGGTGATTTTTTCACTATTGGAAAAATTTTGGATAGAGAAATAACCCTCTAGCATACTTTACCATTTTTCCAAAGCCTCAACATCTATATGGCCTTCAAATAAATGAATATCAAAGTTATTTTGTACCTTAAAGGGCGTCGCACCTATGAAGTGATTGTTGGTTGAAGGTGCTTACATTATTGTTGGTAGTCGTCGAAGGATCTGGGTTAAATTATCCATCATCTCGTTCATATGTCATGTGAGGAACGAGAGGGGGCTTCTGACCACTAGAGGCCATGGGTTTGAGCTTTGAGGGGGCTTCCGACCACAAGAGGCCATCGAGGGTAGAGAAAGGAGGAGATTGGTGGGGTTTAGATTTGGGACCCAAGAAATGAAACTATAAGGAACAAGTAGTGGATCAAACTAAAGAGACTATATCATTGTGTATTTGTGTGTTGAAGGAGAATTTATAAGAGAGACTAGGTTGATTTTCTATGTATGGTTTGTAAGAGTGTAAATGTTTGTTTACGTAACAAAAAAAAGGAAATAAAAGTTTGAAATAAAAAAGAAAACATAGATTGTATTCATGGTGGACTCCATACAAATGAAATCACCTTCAACACACACATACATATGTGGATTTTGAAAATAGAAGGGAAAACACAAGTACAGAGATAGATGATCTCCCATTCACATATTTGGTTTCTCCCTACAACACAGTGAGATGAAAATACTACATAGATGGGTTCATAAGATTTAAGGAGAGTGAAGAGATTGAAGATTGAGTTATTAATGGAGAAAGTTTAGCTAAACATAGGAATTGATGTGGATTTGGCTTTGGCTCTCTGCTTAGACTTTCCAAGCGTTAACT
>ML807412.1:100867-115076 GCA_009831015.1 Picea engelmannii
ATTTCATCCCATGTGTGTTGATGCTTGGAATTGTACATCCTATGGATATGGACAATCATCCTTTTGACTACCTCTATTTTTCCATCAGTATGTGGGTGGGAGGCAATCAATTTTGTCAACTTGGTGTCCATCATCAACCTTAGGCTGGACCAAAAAGTGCTCAAGAACCTACTGTATTGATCTGAGATAATGGTTTGTGGGAGCCAAAAAAGAACCCAAACATGTTCAAATAAGATCTTGGAAATGGCCTCAGCCATGATGCACTTCTTGGAAGGTGCCAAAACAGCCATATTAGAGAATCAATCAATGACCACGAAGACACAGTCATTCCCATGCTTAGTTGAAGGTAGATCGGACATGTCATCCATGGAGATGGACTCCCAAGGCCTATCTGGAGTAAGAAGAGGGGTGCAAAGACCTTTTTTTTTATGGTGGGTTTGGAAATTGGGTAGGAAGTGCAGGATCTGATGTATTTGTGGATATTTTGTCGAAACTTCGACCAATAAAAATGTTTTTGTAGTACTTCCATTGTTTTGTCTACACCAAAATATCATCTTTCTCGGCTTTAATGAGCTTCCTAGATTAGCCTTGAATGCTCTCTTGAAGGAACACAGATATGGCTCATATGGCATAGAAATCCATTCAGGAGATGAAATTCTGGAACTATTTTTCCTGCGCTCAATGTTTGATAGGAAACAACAAAGTCAAAGTCATTATGTATAATTGTGGTCACCCAGAAGTATCATGCCCACAAGAGTTAATAATTGTGGTTAGCGCCACAAATGAGGGTCAACTAGGAAAATCTATGACATGGTTGGTGTTTCCCTTCTTGTACTTGATGTTCAAGTGGAATTATTGAAAGTACATGGACCACTTTTGATGGCGGTCATTCTGTAACTTTCCTTGTGTCTACATGAATTGCAGAGGCATGTGATCAGTGTGGATGATTATTTCCTTCCCCATATTGTAATGCTTCCAATGTCGTCATGCTTGCACAATGGAGTACATCTCTTTGTCGTAAGTGGGGTATCTATGAATAGCATCAGAGAGTGTTTCACTGTGATAGGATACCAAATTCCCATGTTGAGTGAGGAATTCACCGATAACATAATCTCAAGCATCTGTCTCAATCTCGAATGGTTGTTGCAGGTCTGGATGAATAAGGACTGGTGTTAAGGAGAGCCAAATTTTCAAATCCTCAAATGCTTTATGTTGGGATGCAGCCAAGACAAACTTGGCCTTCACTCCACCCTTGGTCACCTGTATTAGGGCCCAAGCAATATGAGAGATCCCCAACATAAACCTATGGTAGAAGTTGGTGAGGCCCAAGAAATTGTGGGCATCAGTCATTGTCTTTAGGGCCATTCAATCACAGATGACTTGGATATTGACTGGATACATATGCACACCCTGGTCATCCACGATGTACCCCAAATATAGGATTCTCTGCATGCAGGAGGAACAATTCTACAAACTTTCATATAACATGTGTTGTTGTAGGGTACCAAATACCTGTTGAATATGCTTCAAATGTTCCTCCCAAGTTTTGGTTAAGATGAGGATGTCATATAGATATACAACCACAAAGGAATTTGTGAATGGTCATCATATGTCATCCATCATCTGCATGAATGTGGCATGGGCATTATTCAAGCCTAAAGGCATGACTAGCCACTTGAAGAGACCTTCTTTAGAATTGAAGATTGTCTTCCATACATCAGTTTGCTCAATCAGCACCTAGTGGTAGACTAATTTCAGATTAATCTTACTGAAAAACTTATCTCCCTTGAGTTGATTGAGAAGATCATAAATATGGGGGATAGGGTATCATTTCTTGACTGTGATCTTATTTAGGGCTCTGTAATCAAAAAAAAATTGTCATTTCTCCTCCTTATTCTATATGAGAACAATTGGGCTCTCGTAAGGTGAGGATCTTGGTTTGATGTGGCCCTTCAAAATTAGCTCTTGGATCTGGAATTTGATTTCTTCATTCTCCACAATAGAACACATGTACTCAGGTTCGTTAGGAAGAGGAGCATCGGGTGTCAAATCAATTGAGTGCTTTACCTGATAGTGCATAGGCACCCCAGTAGGTGAGGAAAATATGTCTTTGTGCTCTTCTATTGTCTTGTCCACCTGTTGTTGTTGTGTAGAGAGACCCCGTGCAGAGGTTTTGGTGCTTGCAGTGACCTTCCATTCACCTTCTGACCGAACCATAAAGAGGACAAATCTCTCAGTCTGAGAGACCACCTTTTTGCACTTCTTCACAGAGATCAAAGGGACTTCAATAGTTGGGACTTCCTTTGATGCCCTGTAGAATTGATCTCCCAAACTAATAATGACACCACGGGGCCTAGATTCATAAACAACATGATGCTTCCACATATATGGTTGTCCTAACAAAACGTCACAAAATTCAAGGGGTGCAACATCACACGATACCTCTCCTTTGAAGGGTTTGATGTCGTAGTGAAGGAGACATTGTTGGCTGACATGGATGTCTTGTCCCTCACTAAGCCGACCGATGGTGTATGGCTAAGGATGCGGCGTTGTTGTTAGTTTCAACCTGACGACCTCTGTTAAGATTTGGTTCTTCTGGATATTATTGTCAATAATGAAATGGAGTGGGGTCCCATTCACCCACATGTGTGAGTGGAAGAGGTGGTCCCCTTCTTCAGGCTCCTTTGGTTCCCCAAAATGGAAATTTTTGGTAGCGATGGTGACATTGGGTTCTGCGTCAATGATCCTTTTTCCCTTTTTCGGTTATGAATCAAATTCTGAGTCAACATATGACCCTAAGGATTTCGTCTCATGATTTCGTCTCATCCAATAATGATTATTTGGAGCGACATTCATCCATATTATGCCAAGGTACTTTTTGGAACTCGCCCCACTTTCCAGTGTCCTTCTTTGACTTCCCATTACCCTTCTTTACTAGTAGTTTGGACTAGTTTTCCCTGGACTGGCCATCCTTGCTCTTTCCTTTTCCCTAGGAGTTAGGGCCACCCTTACTGGGCTTCTACTGCAATGGGTTTTCAAAAATAAAATATCACTTATTCTTTTTCTTGAGATTTTTCTCAATATTGACAACATATCGGTAAGCAGCTCCTAGTGAGGAGATGTCTAGGAACTCCATATCTATTTGGATGTACTTGTGTAGGCCACTGCGATACTTTAAAACTAGGTGTGGCTCAGAGTCTTCAATATCAATATTTTTTTGCAAGGTATGGAAGATGTTGGTGTACTATAGCTCCCGACATAGAGATGTCCATCTTGTGTACTGGTCATCATAGTTTCCAAAAAAATAGTATTTCTCCTTGAGAGAATCAACAAAAGTATCCCAAGTGGGTCCTGGCCCAAAAATTCTAGACTCATCCTCAGCATGTAGCTCGCAATAAGTCTCCCACCAATATCTAACATGGGGAAGGGCCTTAAGGAGCGCGAAGGTGATTTTTTCACTGTTGGAAAATTTTGGACAGAGAAATATCCCTATAGTAGACTTAACCATTTTTCCAAAGCGTCAGCATCTATCTGGCCTTCAAATAAATGAATATCAAATTTAACTTGCACCTTAAAGGGTGTCGCACTTCCGAAGTGACTACTGGTTGAAGGTCCCTCCATTGTTGTTGACAACCGTCGAAGGACCTAGGTGAAATTATCCACCATCTTGTTCCTTTGTCGTGTGAGGGATTCCTTGAGAAATAGTTTGACATAATATCATGCTTCATCCTCCCTCTTTTCTTCTGCCATGGGAGGTTTCTTGGGCAGGTGAGAGCATTTGTCCTCAAGACAAACAAGCTCGATACCCTACACTCTATATCTTGACCTCGTTGGGGACATGCACTAAGAAAGATAAGGAGCATATTGTTATGATACCACTGATATGGATTATTTTGAGAATGACATGAAAGAATAAATATCACAGATATATAATAAGGAAATACACAGATATATTGCAAGGAACACAGTAATACAATAAAACACAGATTCTATTAGTGATTGCTTGGAATATAAAAGATTGTAAAATGCAAAACACACAATCTAGCAAGAATGGGGGTAGCTTATCTCTAAAGAGAGAGGTGTCGGATATGATCATTGGAAATAATTTGATTACAATGAGTATCTAAATTCATTTTTAACATAAATTGTAAATGATAAAACCTTAAACATCCAAAACCCTAACCCAAAAATATGAAATGCCAAAAGGTTTGTGAACCCCGATGGGGGTAATTGATATGTCAACTTCCCAAGGGAGCAACGTTTGCATATAATATTTGTTTGGGGTGTTCGGTACCTCATAAGAAAGGTCTAGCTGAGGAATACACATTCCAAACATCCCAATATATCCCAGCTGATATCTAATGGGCACTTCAAAGTAAAAAAAAAAAATGTCATTTAAGGCCTCAAAACAGCCCCAGAAGTTTGAGGCCCGAAAAACTATAGAAAAAATTGCCAAGATGGAAACTGTAATTTGATCCAGTGGAATAGGTGGGCAGCCACCAATGTCCACTTGGATCATTCCTCCCCCTTTAGGAAGTATGTTCTTCATTGCATCAAGTTCCTCCATCAAATGGGGAAACTTCTTACGAATCCGACCCATGGTGAGCCACTTGCCCCGATGAAGAAATTGCCCTACTTTGACAACCAGATAGAGTTGGATGTTCTGTTGGAGGGTTCCCTTCATCTTGGTTTCCATGATCCAATCAACTAATTCATGTTCAATGCAATCAATATTTAGTTTTGTAGGTGCCAAGTGCTTGGTCGCATTTGAAGTGTCCATGAGAGGTGGAAAATATGATTGAAGCATTTCCACATTAAATACTAGGTGTAATCCAAGGAAAGGAGGAATACTTAATTCAAAAGAGTTCTCACTCGTATCCTTGGTGATGGTGTAAGGCTTGTATCAGAGTGGTCATAGCTTATGATGGGGTCATGTGAGGAACTCTTTCTGAAAATGCAACCATACCTTATATCCCACCTGAAACTTGTGTGGTACCCAATGTTGATCGTGGCACTTCTTGTACTTGGCATTGGACAATCTATCTCAATCTCAAATGGTCATTGCAAGTCTAGAAGAATAAGTATTGGTGCTAAGAAGAGACAAAATTTCAAATCCTCAAATGCTTTATGTTGGGACACAGCCCACACAAACTTGGAATTTTTTCCACCCTTGGTCACTTGGCTTAGGGCCCAAGCAATATGAGAGAACCCCAACACAAACCAACAGTAGAAATTGGTGAGGCCTAAGAAGCTGTGGAGCTCGATCAATGTCTTTGAGGCCAACCAATTGTGTATGACTTGGATCTTGGATAGATCCACATGCACACCTTGGTCATCCATGATGTACCCCAAATATTGGATTCTCTACATGTTGAAGGAACACTTCTCCAAATTGACATATAACTTGTGTTCTCACAGAGTGCCAAAGACCTGCTAAATATGCTTCAAATGTTCCTCCCAAGTTTTGGTTAATATGAGGATGTCATCAATATATATGACCATAAAGGATTTTTTGAATGGTCGCAATATGTCATCCATCATCCGCATGAATGTCTTCAGGGGATTAGTCAATCCGAAAAGCATGACTAGCCACTTGAAGAGACCTTCTTTAGACTTGAAGGTTGTCTTCCATACATCAGTTTGCTCAATCGTCACTTTGTGGTAGCTTGACTTTAGATAAATCTTATTGAAAAACTCGGATCCCTTGAGCTAATCGAGAAGATCATCAATCTAGGGGATTAGGTACTAGTTCTTGACTATGATCTTGTCCAAGGCTCTCTAATTAATACAAAGTCGCAATGTCTCATCCTTCTTCTGTACTAGAACAACTAGGCTCCTGCAAGGTGAGGAGATTGGTTTGATGTGGACCTTTAGAATTATCTCTTAGATATGGAGTTTGATTTCTTCAGTCTCCGTAACAGAATTCTTATACACAAGGTCATTATGAAGAGGAGCATTCGGTGTGAAATCAATTGAGTTATTTACCTGACAGTGCATAGGCACCCCAGTAGGCGATGAAAATATGTCTTTGTTCTCTTCTATTATCTTGTCCACCTGTTATTGTTGTGTAGAGAGACCCATGCGGAGGTTTTGGTGATTGCAATGACCTTTTGTTCACCTTCCAACCGAACCATAAAGAGGAAAAATATATCGGTCTGAGATACCACCTTTCTACACTGCTTCACGGAGATCAAAGAGACTGCAGTAGTTGGGACTGCCTCCGGTACCCTGTAGAGTTGATCTCCCAAAGTAATAATGACACTACGGGTCTTAGATTCATAAATAGCATGACGCTTCCACATATATGGTTGTCCTAACAAAACCTCACAAACTTCAATGGGGGAAACATCACACAATACCTCATCTTTGAAGGGTTTGATGTTGTAGTGCAGGAAACATTGTTGGTTGGCACGGATGTCTCATCCCTAGCTGAGCCAACCAATGGTGTATGGTTGAGGATGTTCGGTATGTGTTATATTATTTGCCTCGGAAAATGTGTCACATATTTTTCTACCTCGAAAAATGTGTCATACATTTTAGGTGGTTTTTCGACACATGGTTTCTTTGTCGATCGTTTTCTATTTTTGGTTAAGGAATTAGGGTTGTTGACTAATCCAGGTCATTGGGTTAGGTTTTTGGATGTCGTTAGGTCCTATATGTATATTGTATTGTAAACAATGTATCACTATGAATGAATATATAATATGCTAGTTTTCCCGGTTTGGGTTTCCTGGGGAAAAATCTCTGTGTAATGTTTGTATTTGCCATTGTATCTTTTATGTTCTTTTACTGAATATTTGTTTGCAGTAGATATTGTACATGGTTAAAATCTACAGAGGATGTGGTGTAGTTGTTAGGTTAAACCTCATGGCAACCTCTGTTGATATTAGTTTCTTCTGGTTACTGCTCTCAACAATGAAATGGAGTGGGGTACCCTTCACCCACATCTATGGAGTGGGGTCCCATTCTTCAAGCTCCTTTGGTTCCTCTGGTTGGAGTTTTGTGGTAGTGATGGTGACATTAGATTCTGCTTCAATGATCCTTTTCCTTTTCTAGTTTTGAATCAAAATTTGAGTCAGCATCTAACCCTGAGTCTTTCGTGTCAGTCAACAATGACTATTTGGAGTGACATTCATCAGTATTGTTCCAAGGGATTTTTTGGAATTTGCACCACTTTTTAGTGTCCTTCTTTGACTTCCCATTACCTTTATTTGTCGATGGCTTGGATTGGTTGTCCTAGGACTAGCCATCCTTGCTTTGTCCTTTTCCCTCGGAGTTATGGACACCCTTATCGGGCTTCTACTATGATGGGTTTGCAAAGCTGAAATCTCGCTTATTCTTTTGCTTGAACTTCTGATTGATCTTAGCAGCATATCAGTAAGTATCTCCCAGTGAGGAGATGTCCAGGAACTCCATATATGTTTGGATGTACCTGTGTAAGCCATTATGGTACTTTAAAACTAGGTTTTGCTCAGAGTCTTTAATACCAAGCTTTGTGCGCAAGGTATGGAAGATGTTGGTGTACTATGTCACCATTTGATCTCTTTCCTGTTGCAGAGTTGTTCATCTCGTGTACTAATCATCATAGTTTCCAGTATGGTTGTATTTCTCCTTGAGATCATTAACAAAAGCTTCCCAAGTGGATCCTGGCCCAAAAATTGTAGACTCGTCCTCAACATGTTTCTCACAGTAAGCCTCCCACCAATCTCTGACATGGGAATGGGCCTTAAGGAGCGTGAAGGTGATTTTTTCACTATTGGAAAAATTTTGGATAGAGAAATAACCCTCTAGCATACTTTACCATTTTTCCAAAGCCTCAACATCTATATGGCCTTCAAATAAATGAATATCAAAGTTATTTTGTACCTTAAAGGGCGTCGCACCTATGAAGTGATTGTTGGTTGAAGGTGCTTACATTATTGTTGGTAGTCGTCGAAGGATCTGGGTTAAATTATCCATCATCTCGTTCATATGTCATGTGAGGAACGAGAGGGGGCTTCTGACCACTAGAGGCCATGGGTTTGAGCTTTGAGGGGGCTTCCGACCACAAGAGGCCATCGAGGGTAGAGAAAGGAGGAGATTGGTGGGGTTTAGATTTGGGACCCAAGAAATGAAACTATAAGGAACAAGTAGTGGATCAAACTAAAGAGACTATATCATTGTGTATTTGTGTGTTGAAGGAGAATTTATAAGAGAGACTAGGTTGATTTTCTATGTATGGTTTGTAAGAGTGTAAATGTTTGTTTACGTAACAAAAAAAAGGAAATAAAAGTTTGAAATAAAAAAGAAAACATAGATTGTATTCATGGTGGACTCCATACAAATGAAATCACCTTCAACACACACATACATATGTGGATTTTGAAAATAGAAGGGAAAACACAAGTACAGAGATAGATGATCTCCCATTCACATATTTGGTTTCTCCCTACAACACAGTGAGATGAAAATACTACATAGATGGGTTCATAAGATTTAAGGAGAGTGAAGAGATTGAAGATTGAGTTATTAATGGAGAAAGTTTAGCTAAACATAGGAATTGATGTGGATTTGGCTTTGGCTCTCTGCTTAGACTTTCCAAGCGTTAACTTGAAATCATCAGAGGTGTAAAAAATTATCTTTGTCGCATTCTTCACGTTTCTTCTCACCATGCGATGGATTCACACTATCACACTCAAAATGGCACTCATCTATTGTTGTCACTCGATCGATGATGTCATCAATGGTGTACATGCAACAAAGAGATGGCATGATGCTATCCACTAGATAATAGTTTATATTAGTTAATATGTATACATAATATTTTAATAATGGCAAAGTCGAAAAAAAAACTATTACATAAAAAAACAAAATTAGAGATACTAAACTTAATATTTATGCAATATTCCAATTCCAAATATTGTTAACAACAACCCTACTGCTTTCAAGGAAAGACATGGTATTTGTTGGGTATGTGTTATAATCTTTGCATGTGTGTGTGTGGGCGCGTCAAATTCAACAACTGCGTCTGATGATCCCAACTTTTTGGGCGTTTTTTTGTTATTTTAGTGAATTTTGTTATTTTTAGTGATTTTCTAAATTAATCCCGTATTAAGGGATTAGGGTTTTGGTCACTACGGAATACCTAAAACATTGTATATATTGTATGATGAATGGTGAAATTAATACAATGAAGAGTTGAAAGGTGTGGTACCAAGGAATGTTAGTTTTCTCTTGGTTAAGGGTTTCCAGCGTAAATCTCTGTGTACTATGTGTATGAGCCATTGATTAGTTTATGTTTTGCTTAAGAATCTGTATGCATTGCTTTACTTCACAGGTTTAAAACTTAAAGTATCGACATGTGAAACTTTTTTTTTCCAAAACAATCCTATTTACATGGCAATAAACAATGATTACATGCAAAGAGAAACAAATGAAAAGAAAATATAGGCAACACAAAGCAATCATTGTGTATGTATATGCAATTTTCAAAAGGAAAATCCAATTGGTGTGGATATGAATTCCAATTGATATGCATGGATGTATCAAAGACAATGAGGTTTCTTAAATAAAAGGTGCATCAAGATAACTTTATGTATTTTATTTTTTAATATTATGAATTTAATCAAATTATTTTTATGCTCAAATTAAATTGGATCACATGCACTCACACTAAAAGATAAAATGCATCTTGCAAAACATTTTATTTTAAAAAACTAAGAAGAATGAACAAACACAATCATATTTGTTGTTTATATAGTAATCACCTATTCTATGAACAAGATAGAAAGATCATTGGCTTTTTAATATTCCCTCACGTATGTAAAAAGACATACCTTGGACAAATCTAAATGGAGTACATAGCTTCCTATGCAATATGCAATACACTTAAGAGTGCAGTAAAAGTATGTTTTGGTTTGCCATATTGAATTTAGAGTTCAAACATGTTAGTGTATTCCATTCTTAATATTGGAGTTTATCATCTAGGATATGGTTCTTATTGGATTGATTTAATTCTATACCAAATTAAACTACACTTGATTGTAGAATATGCATTCAAATAGGCTGAAATCATTGTTAATTTCATAGTTTTATTAGTGGATAGTAACATCTACATCATCGTAGAATGCTTATGAAATTTGGATTGATGTTCTATATTTCAAATTAGTTTTTAAATATTTACATGTTTTCCTTATGAATAGAAATGATTAAATTCACAATATATAAAGGTAAAGAGGGAACCTACTCTACACTTTTCACACATGTAATGATATGTGCTGCCCCATGTGGCTAGATCCCTCGCATAATCCGAATAAAATATTTGCAAATAATTGTTTCTATTCAATCAATCTAGAAATCGAATTGTGTTTTATTATTGTTGAAGGGGTCATTTAGATTGGAAGCAAACATGGTGAGTTCGCTTATGGACAAAAACAAATTGTTCATAGTGGACAAGATTTCCCATATAGAAAAACTGAGCACCAATATAAGAAATGTTACCACATAATCAATCACTCTTGGGGAGCATTGTTGACATAATCAACCCTTATAGCCATGACCTACCAATTGGCGAAATTTCTTATCGAATTTGAATAACAAATAGGTATTCTCTAAAGCTATGGACATTATTAAATAAAGATATGTGGGTGGGGGGGGGCTTTAATAGAAAATCTTTAATAAAGATTTTCTATTAAAGCCCCCCCCCACCCACATACCCACCCACATAGACATTTTTATTTAATAGTGCAACATGAAAGCTTGGTGGATCATAGAGGAACAAGTAGTTGTGGTGGTGTTGTGGTGGTGTTGAGATGACCAACCTCTCACGACATTGTAGAACATCACCACCCAATCATCTACACTATGGCATAGTTATGGCATAATTATTGTAAAAGACGAAAGATGGTTGAGTTCAAATCACATATCCAAAAAAAAAAGTTACACTACAAAGCCAACTTGTGTGTTACCTTTGCAATTAACTACTCGAATTAAAACAAAGCAAATTTCAACATCATATTTAAATCAAAAGTAAAGCACAAAAATTTTAACATAAGAATAAGAACAATTGAAGCTCAAAAGCAGCAAGTCCCTACTTTTTTTTTACGTTGAGTCAATGCAAGGTCTAGGGCATATTGTGGGTTTTGTGTATGGAACTAGGATTTTCAACGTTGAGTCGATGCAAGGTCTAGGGCATTGTGCAAGTTCTGTGCATGGAATGAGTGGCCCTTTGTTGTTTGATATCGTTTATATAAAGGCAAATTCTCATGCACAATTCTAGAATTAAGAAAAGTAATCACTACTCTTGGTGCATGTAAGATAAAAGAAGACATAATTTAAACCATGAGATGGTTGTGTTTTAGGAATGGCATAGGATGTAGACTTGGATTTATTTAAACTAAATATTACTTAGTGTTGGCATAGAGTGTTGGTTTCAATGTTATACTTTCATTGTATGTGGACATTCGCGAAGCTAGCAATTGAAATGGCCAATGGCGATGCCTCCTTTTAAAAATTGATTCGTGCAAATAAATTTTAGAGTTATAACAATTATATTTTTCTATTGAATGGTAGAGTTCAACATTACATAAAAAAATATATATATACAACATAAATTTTGTAGCGAATTTGGGCATAGTTAAGGAAGATGGCCCTTTTAGAAATTAAATCATTCAACAATTTCTATAAATATAATTATATTAGGAAAAATTCAATTGATTTATCAAGGAATATGGTTTGAATAATTAACTTGAAATACAAGTTTATGAAACGGGGAGCATTACCACATGGTGAAAATGAAACCATGACCTTTATGATAATAAATTACATGTATAGATTCACCATACTACTTTGTAAGCTATAAACACCAACACATTGCACGTAAATCCATATGTCTTATCCCTAATAACAAGATAAGACATGTAGTTGGATGGAAATGCATGGTGTCGACAAGCAAGGAGTGGGGTTGGGGTTGAGTTTGGGGACCATCATTTCCTCCCACATATGAAGCTCTAGCATGAGATACAACTTTGTGAGATTAGAGAAGCAGAGGAACAACCGTTATAGATTTGGTGGAACACATTCTTTGCAAGTGGACACATGGTAGCCATGAAGGTAATATGTTCAAGGAAATACATCTTCTCTAGGGTTACGGGCAATGAGGGGTTGTAACAATAGTGTGGCAAGTTCGAAGTAGAGGGTGAGTAGCTATTATGCATTGCAGCATAGGAAGTCTAAGCTTAAGCTCCATTGTATGATCCATTTGGGCATGAGGTTACCACCAAGACTTCCTTCCATAAATAACATGAAAAAATGATGGAGAGGTGCTCTTGGCGTTAAGGCGGTGTAGAAGAACCATGCTATAAGATGATACATAAGTGATTCCTTCTCAATACAAGTTCTCATACAAGGGTTTTCTGTCATTGAAAAAACAATTTTGGGCTACATGAAACACTTATAGTTACACCAGTTGATTGCAAATGGATTCATTGATTGTCTCTACCATCCTCATTTTGTCCATGTTTACTAGTTGTCCTTAATTTTTTTTTTATTTTTTTGTTCAATTTTATTCTCTACTTTTCCTTTTTTCCTTCTATCCACCTTAACCTTGAGAATCAAGATCAATGTAATTCCATGATTTGTATCCTACATGCAGTGTTCTAGTAGAATATAAAAACCTTCACCTTTAGAGACATCATTTAGATTTGCAAATGTTCAAGAAAAAAATCTCAGGGCCATGAATGATATTAGGGGATTTCACCTCTTGAATGAAATGACATGCTAACATTTTGAAAAGAATTTGTTTGATGAAATCATGATTAATGTATTTTTGGTGGATTGCATGTCTTGATCCTTTTCTATTGCCCTTTTTTAGTGAGCATTAGAATTTTCTGCCACAAATTAGATTGGATTGTTTGTTTGTTGGATGGTCGTCCCATTGTAGTAACAATATAGTTAACCATTGTTATTCCTATTTTTGCAACGAATTTATCTTGGTCACCAAAAGTTAGTATTTTGAAAATGATTCAAAGTATGAGGGATGAAATACCATGTATCAGGTCTTTCCTCACTTCTGTGTAATTGCATGTAGAGATGTTGAATTAAAATCTACCTTTGTGAAAAACTCTTGTTGGATAAGTGATTTTGCTTGCAATGTTGAAGTAAATGTCATTGTTCTTTTCAAGTAACCATAACTAAGCATATATGTGTCATTTGTTAATGAATACTACAGATGTATTTTTCAAGTCTAATTTTCTACATACCATCCTGATAAATTTGTGGATTTGTACTTTGGCCTCGCATGAGAAGGGGTGAAAAAAATGAAAAACCAATCTTTTTCTTGACCACAACAATTTTGAGAAAGAAGAGGTAGAGGAACTGAAAGGTAAGGTATATGATCTAAATAAAAAGTAATGTACTGACGTGTGGAACATAAATATATAAAACCTATATCACAAATAGTTTGTCAAAAATATAACTCTCAAAATACTAATGTAAATGCAGGTTTAATATGATAGTATGCATATATGTTATGAACCAAATGCTTAGAATATCATAATAGAACAGAAGTACACACCATGTACACTAATGTGAGTGTGGAGCACAACTCCAATATAGATAAGAGAGATGAGTTACACAATAACTCCTTAAAGAATAGGAGAACCTCATCCAAATAACCAAATACATTCATACATCACAATTGACATGTCTACAATAATGAATACATTATCTTTATATATAAACATAGGAATTGCAATGGATTTGGCTTTGGATCTTTGCTTACATGCTCTCTAAACATAGGAATTGTAGTGGATTTGGCTTTGGCTCTCTGCTTAGACTTTCCAGGCGTTAACTTGAAATCATCGGTAGTGTAAAAAGATATATTTGTTGCATTCTTCATGTATCTTCTGACCTTGTGATGGATTCACACTCAAAATGGAACTCATTTATTGTCACCACTCGACCAATGGCATCATCAATGGTGGACATGCAGCAAAGAGATGACATGGTGCTCTCCACTAGATAATATTTTATATTATTTATTATGTATACATAATATTTTAATAATGGTAAGACCGAAAAAAAAATATATATATATATATATACCCTTGATTGTAGAATATGCATTCAAGTAGGCTGAAATCATTATTAATTTTATAGTTTTATTGGTGGACAGCAACATCTACATCACGGTAGAATGTTTATGAAATTTGGATTTATGTTCTATATTTCA
>ML807412.1:116823-129399 GCA_009831015.1 Picea engelmannii
TATTACTTAATGTTGGCATAGAATTTTGGTTTTAATGTTATACTTTCATTATATTGGACATTCGTGAAGCTGGAAAATGGAATGGCCAATGGTGATGCCTCCTTTTAAAAATCGATTCTGGCAAATAAATTTTAGAGTTATAACAATTATATTTTTGTATTGAATGGTAGTGTTCAAAATTATGTAAAAAAATATACAACATAAATTTTGTATCGAATTTGGGCACAGTTAATGAACATGGCCCTTTTAGAAATTGAATCATGCAACAATTTATATAAATATGATTATCTTAGGAAAAATCCAATTGATCTATCGAGGAGTATAGTTTGAATAATTAACTCCAAATACAAGTTTATGAAACATGGAGCATTACCACATGGTGAAAATATTGTTGGAAGATTGGTTGTTGTCATTGATGTCAACCCTAGTTATTGGCTCTTGGACCCCACAGTTGATTGAAGTAGATAGACATGAAGGAAATTACACATTGTTGGCACAGGGGTAGACCCAAGGTTCAACGCTACAACAGCACACCAACAAAACCCTAACTACCAGCCCTTTCGGCAACACCTGCAAAGTAGATGAAGTCTCACCCAAGGTAGAGGCAAGGGTGGTTCCAGGAATTAGATATCTGCAACCTTAGTTGGGACACAGATATGTGATTCTAACACTTAACAGAGCACTCAGCAGTTAACATCCATCCACATTCAGTCTCAGTTACAGCGCGGTTAAACCCTAATTACAGAGTATTACAGTATTCCTTCAGATCTAAGGTATTTAAGCACTAAGTATACGTACATAAATCAAATCTAACATCCATCCATAAGCACTAAGCATCAATAGATCATTCATCTATATTAAAGCACTAAGCAAGTAAACACATAATCACATCAATACATCGCACAAAGCATAGCAACACAGCATGTACGTGGTTCACCCCCACCCTGGGGCTACATCCACCAATTCTTTGTCTTATTTATTCTCTTTGGTCAAGCTTCTTATAGGCACATAACATACAAGTTTTACTCCACAGAAGACAGGATATCTGCACGCACTCCGCCATATCCTCCTTCTTCTAGCTAGGGTATAGCACAAAGCCTTCCCACGGTCTCTTACAATCACTTGCACTTAGCTCTGCAAGTCTCACATAGTATGCACCAAAGAAATCTCCACTTAGCACTTAGCACTTTCAATCACATAGATTGGATTACAACCATCACTTGCGTCTAGTCGAAGGGCACTTAGCCATTCATACTCACTACATCGCCTTAGCATCTATTTATACATACAAAATAGGCCTAAGCATGGGTAAACCCATGGGTCGACATTCCCATACCCGTTACATAATCCTGAATCCCAAAAAGGGCCCTAAAAGGGGCCGAGATCCCGTGATCTCTGCTTCGTCTTGTGTTTCACCTTCGACAGCCTGTGGAAGTCCCAAAATCAGGCCAAACATGACCAAGAATCCTCAAAACTTGGTCAAGGGCCAACAGGCCCCCAACACTCACCTGTGACTCGTCCCGAGTCACTCTGATCTGACTAGTTCTGCTTCAAAAGCCTCGAGCTTGGCTTGAGCTGCTTCGACTTGTTGTTGTGCCACGGCCTCTTGTTCAGCGAACTCTTGTATGACTACTTTGTTGATAGGTCCCTCTAGGCGTTGTTCAGCTACGACTTGCTCCAGTTCCACTCCTCGGCCTTCGATCTCTGTGAATAGTTGGTAATCCTTATCCTGTACAGGTTGGAGCCTCTGATTCACTTCCATGACTTTGCTCTGGATAGTGTGGACATGTTGTTGGGTAGTGTGTTGCTCCTAGGATCGCTTCATTCTTTCCACAACTAACAGGGGCTTCAATTATGCCTGTATCATTTCTCCTTGATACTTCGCCTCTTCGAGCTGCGACTCTAGTGCCTTTAGTTCTGGATTCTCGGTGAGTTTCTCATAAGTCTGGGCATTATGATCAGTGAGTTGTTTACATTCCATGGCAAGGGACTTTATTCTCTCAATTGTTCTTCAAGCAGTGGCTTCTCTTTGGTCCCTCACATCCTACGGGGTGTTGGGCACTGTGTGGAGCTCTAACTCTGCTATTCATTGTTATAACTGTTGGATAGCTTCTATGAGCTGCTCTACTTGATGTGTGTCTCAGTCTTCTGCTTGTGGCTCTAATCTTATCACAGAGCGGAGGGCTCTATTGACTGCTTCTTTCACTTCAATTTGCTCTACGAGCAACTATTCTTTTTCTTGTTGCATATGTACTTTCTCTTCTTCAAACTTTTCCTGAAGAGCAACCTTCTCCTACTCTATAACTCCACATTTTTCTATGATTACACCTTGCACTTTCTTCAAGGCCTGGGTGGATTGTTTTGTTTCTTCTTGAGTGCAACGAAGGTGAGCTTCGACCGCATCAGCTAGTTGGTGGAGTTGGGCTAGCTCATCTCCCAGCTTTGGTTCTCCTAATGGCAGGGGCACAATGGAGACTGCGCGACTGGACTGAAGGGAATGTTGTACCCCTCAAAGTTTGACCTCAATTATATCATACATTTCCTCCTGCTTAGCTTCTTGCTTCTCCATGATTTCCAGTGAAGCGTCGTTTAGAGATGCTATGATGAAGTCAAAATCATTGGCAATAAGCACAGTCCTCATCTTGGTCACGGTGGCTTTCGATTTCTTCTGGGAAGAATGTTTCGGGGGAGAAACCTTCCTCTTCTTTAGGGGATCAACGTCGTCTCTGAGTGGTGTTACTTCTCCTGGCTTCTGTTCATCTCCTTTTCCATTTAGTTCTTCTACTTCGTCATCACCCCCTCGGTCAAGAGATACTAAAGAAGTCTTTCCTGAGGCACTACTTAAATCTTGCACCTCTTCGGTCTTCTTCGTTCTATTGGGCCTGGGTGTATCATGTTCTTTATGCGTGGTCTATGGGTTGTCGGGGTCAGACATCTCTGTAGGGTCTGCAGGAATAAGGAGGTATGCAGACCAGTCCTTAGTGATCTCATCCAAGTCTTCTTCCGTGAGCCTATAGTATGACTGAATTTGCTCCTTATGTTCATTGGTTCACGATGTTATGTAGATGAAGTGTCGATCTGCGTAGAACTTCATCAGGGGTTGGAACCTCTGTAGGGTGTTCGGGGTCATGCGAGGTTCAGCTTTGATGGCTCTCTTTAGCTGAAGGTAATATGTGTGAAAAATAGTGTTCGACTGCCATTATTTGTTCATATTGCTCGAGTACCAGAGTGTGGTGAACTTCATAGCAAGTGGCTCGAACGGTTCAATATCCAGAAATTTCTCACCTTCCAAAATCTCCCAGGCAACAAAGCTGATGAGGATCAAGAGCCAGCTAAAGTGAAACTCATAGCCCTGATCATGTGCTCCGCGGCAGTCTAGTTCCAGCTGATTAACTAGGTATTTCGCCCAGTTCATCTGCAGGCCTTCCACGCACTTCCCTGCGAGGTCAACAACAAATCCTGTGACCTGCGTAGGTTTCTTCTTCTTTACTAAATTTTCAACTATTAGTTGGCAGGCTAGGCACACTGCACCATTTTGGCTGGAGGCTACCTTGTAGCCTTGCGTTCCCTTTTCAACATCGCCATATGTATCCTTGATCTTCTGTGTTGGTGCGTGATCTATGGCTTTTCCTAGATAGAACTCCTGGGGGTCGGGTCCTTGCATACTTAATCCCGTGATCCTATGGATCAACGTCGGATCGACTGTAATATGGCAGTCTATCCATAAGTAATCGCCATGGTAACATGAAAGTAATATCTTGACACAGGTGTTCACTTCCTGGTGCCTTCCAAAGTGTGGGATTTTCATTACATTTAGCAGGGTGGACTGCATGAAGTTCATCATCCACAGTTGGGGGATTATCTTTGAGTTCTTCCCCTTCGTCTTGGTCAATTATTTGTATGGGGCGAGCATGCTATAGTTCTTGCGGTATATGAGGTCGAAGTCACTGAACTTCAACGTTGCGATCTTGTTCTGCTGCACGCGAACTGTGTGTATCCCCTCTGGGAGGTATGTAGTAATCGTGGAGTACTTGAAATCTATTGGCACACTATCTTGACTCACCACGCTAGCCAGAGGCGGGATGTAATCGAGCAATATGGACAGGATCAGCTTCGCATTTGCTAGGTCATCTCTGTATTTGGTTCTCTTTTCCACTGATGGTTGGGATGATCCGGCTTCGCAAGCAGTCGACAGAGAGGCTTGCACTCCTCTCGTCGATGACGCTTGAATACTTGCAGACATTTCTCTTTTGGACATTACTCTTTCAATCATTAGGTCAATGAGAACTTCTTCGACAATTTTCTCTGCAGCGCTAAGCTCGTCTGAAATGCACGCTCGTGGTTGAATATCTTGGGTTAGAAGAGTAACTGCTCAATGCAATGGGATGAATGATAATAGAATCATGATCATTGTGTGAATTCAACTAGTCTGCGAACTTAGATTCATGGTTAGCAAAAGTGTTCTCGTTGCGTGGTGCGACAGGATAAATAGATAACTTGGCAACGGATCTCCTTCAATGGGTGAGAAGCCTTCATTAACTCAGTTCTATTTGTTATGATGTGATCCCAAAGGTCCGGTGGCGAACTTTCTGATCATAAATGCCTTTCTACCCGTTCGAGTCATTGTTCTAATGGTTATACTGTCCCCAACAGCTATATTGCATCACCATAGTGAAGTGCCATGTGATGCAGTTCTGATATCCCGACGAAGTTGCAATTTTGCAAATTTTCCTTCTACGAAGTTCCCTCTGGAACCTTCTGTAACTTTTCGATTTTAGCTCTCTTCTTACTTAGTTTTATAGCCTTCCTTCCGGTGAGCTTCATCCCGAAATTCCTTTTTCCATTCTAATTTGTATCTTCTTTTGGCAGAGTAACTTCGCACTGTTGAGATTCTTTCCTAGAAATCAGGGGTAATACTTCATCTGTATCTGGAATAGGTACTTCAATCTTCTGTGGGTCTTCTAGTGTTCTTCCTACTTCGACATCCAAGTCTCTGGTCCTAAGTAGCTTCGATCTGTTCTCATGTTCTTCAATCACATGTGTGGTCCTCCTAGTCATGAAATCTTTCAACTCTTGCTTCTTCTACTCTAAGATTTCTTCTTCTTTCCTTCTGGATTGATCTCCTTCAATCCAAGGTTTTCCTAGTAACATAGAAAATGGAGCATTGTTCTCAATAAATTTAACAACTTCAAATTATTCCTCTGTTGAAGTTCCATTGGAACTCATAGATATTTGGGTAAGTCTTCCACATAAGGTTATCATCTTTCCTCTGAATAATCCTATTCCTCCTAATGAAGGAATCATAGCATGCTTTCCTAGAATTTCTCAAGTTCTTTATGTCATGATATTCACCTGTGTGTCCTCATCCGGAACACAGTCAATGTCGAGGTGTCCTATTCTTACTTCAATGCATTCTTTTTCTTTGAATATCTATGATAAGATGATATGTCGGTGGTCATTCAAGGTTTCTTTCATCTGTAGCAATACTTTTTCTAATTCTTTTTGGGGTTCTGCCATAATCTTAGTTGCTTGACCTTTCTCGTGGTCTTCTTGTCTCATATTCATCCTTTCAACCTTAGCAATCATTCTAAGGCAATCCAAAACTTCTTATTCCATAGCTTTGCAACAGAGGCAACTAGATCTTCTTCCAGGGCATTCCTTAGCAAAATGTCCTAGTTTTCTGCAACTGTAACAAAGAGTTAATCCTCTCTTTATCTTAAATGATCCCCATCCTTTCCTATGTTGCGCACTAGGATCATGGTAGCTAACCTGCAAAAAATTCTTCCTAGGATCTTGCATCCATTTGTTAGTCCAAACATTCTCTCTATGCATAGGTATAACATATCTTTTACTATTCTTATCAAATCTACTCATATCAAATCTTATTTCATCTATCAGTGCCCTAGTTTTCAAGCTAGGACAAATCTTATCAAACATACCTAGATCCATACTTTAGAAACAAAAATTTCCACTAATCTTATCTTCAGTACAGCACAAAGCTTCCAAATCTAAAACTTTTCATTATTCTTACCTTTATCAGAGCACATAGCTTGCAGATCTTACCTCTTTTCTTCAGATCTGACCCTTCTTGGCACAGAGCTTCACAGATCAAGTAGAATATTGTGCACTAGAGCGACAGATCTACGCACAGAGCTTTCACAATTTTAGGTCAGGTCTTCGCACAAAGCTTATTTTTCCTTAGTTCCCAGCAATCACAGTTTCAGGTCTCGACAACAAAACCATTTGTTGGCACAAGGGCAGACCTAGGGTTCAATGCTACAACAGTGCACCAACAAAACCCTAACTACCGACCCTTTCGGAAACACCTACAAAGCAGATGAAGTCTCACCCGAGGTAGAGGCAGGGGTGGTTGCAAGACTCAGATGTATGTAACCTTAGCTGGGACACAGATTTGTGATTCTAACACTTAATAGAGCACTCAGCAGTTAACATTCATCAACATTCAGTCTCAGTTACAGCGCAGTTAAACCCTAATTACAGAGTATTACAGTATTCCTTCATATCTAAGGTATTTAAGCACTAAGCATACATACATAAATCAGATTTAACATCCATCCATAAGCCCTAAGCATCAACAGATCATTCATATATATTAAAGCACTAAGAAATTAAACACATAATCACATCAATACATCGCATAAATCATAGCAACACAGCATTTACGTGGTTCACCCCCACCCTGGGGCTACGTCCACCAATTCTTTGTCTTCTTTATTATCTTTGTTCAAGCTTCTTACAGGCACATAGCATCCAAGTTTTACTCTGTAGAAGACAAGATATTTGTGTGCACTCCACCAGACCTTCCTTCTTCTAGCTAGGGTATATCACAAAGCCTTCCCACAGTCTCTTATAATGACTTGCACTTAGCTCTGCAAGTCTCACATAGTATGCAACAAAGTAATCTCCACTTAGCACTGTCAATCACATATATTGGACTACAACCATCACTTGTGTCTAGTCGAAGGGCACTTAGCCATTCATACTCACTACATCGCCTTAGCATCTATTTATACATACAAAATAGGGGGCAAACATTCCCATACCCGTTACATAATCTCGAATCCCAAAAAGGGCCCTAAAAGGGGCCAAGATCCCATGATCTCCGCTTCGCCTTGTGTTTCGCCTTCGATAGCCTGTCGAAGTCCCAAAATTAGGTCAAACATGACCAAGAATCCTCAAAACTTGGTCAAGGGCCAACACACATGCAGATACAACACCCATGGATGGATAGTATAAGTCATGCAACTTTCGGTGGTATGTGGCAGATCACGTGGATCCTCACAATTGAGGAGATGAATTTTTGAAGATGAAAATGTGAATTGAAGCAGAAACTACATATTGGCCCTAATGTTAAAAGGAAGTGACATAAAGGGTATAAATACATCTCATTATAGATTCATTTTTAAAAACTCACACAATTTTATTAATGAACAAGGAGATACAAGTTGAATTTTTTAGGAAATCTGAAGTAAAGAAGGTCGAATTTCAAGGGAGGATGAAGTCTTTTGGTGATGTGTTCTAAGGTATGTTATTTACAGGAAATCCTACCATTTTCATAATAACTTTGTTTCTAGAATGATTCATATGGTGCAATTTGGAGGCTATTGAGAATACATATCTAGGTATCTACGGTAAAAATTTCATCTCTTTATTCACTATAATTTTGGAGATACACTATGTGGAAGATAGGGATTTTGACTAGTCCTGAAGCTAGTCATAAACAGGTGTTCCGAGTAAAAATTTCATAACGTCTTCATAGAGAATCAAAATTAAGTGAAACCAATTGCATTGGAAAGACTACGGGATGTAGTTTCCTTTTTATGAATTTCATAATCTGATGTTAAATATTGAGCACGGGGCATTATGTACAAGTTCGCTCTCCTAAATAAACCAGAATTGAATAAGGTCTACCATTTTCTCTATAAATCCTTTTCTGGGAGGATTCAAGGAGTGAAACTTGGAGGAGTTTCAGACAATACAATGAGTAATATTATCTACAAGATCAGAGTATTCCAAGAAGTGAAGAATTGCAGAAGTTGAAGAAGTCTCAGGAAGCATTATCAGGTTCTATGTGATGGTTGGTTGATGATGATAATTTAATGTAAAGTTTTATTATCTCTCATATATTCTTGGCTGGAAGGAAGGGGAAAGAATGGAGAGGTCAACCCTCCCTTGATATTGGAGGATTGTATCTTCCTTTTGGAGGTTTATCCCTCCCTTTATATTTAAAAGTTGTAGCTACCTTTGGAAGTCATTACTTCCCTTGAACAATAACTATTGATTATTTCTAATATATCGTGCATGGTGTATTGGTGTAACTCTTCATCCTTCACTTATAAGTTAGAAAAAAACACTGAAAAATTAGATGAGACCCTTAGCAGTCAAAGATCTCCAAACAACAAGACAGAACTAGAATACAATGACAATTTGAAGACAACAAAACAAGAGAAGGAAAATTAAAATGATGAAACCAACACTCCAGAACAAGTTGAACAACAAGATAGAAGACTAGAATTCAGAAGGAATGAGACATCAAGAAGATCCTCTCCCATCAGGTATGAAATCAATCATTATGAATTAAACTACAAAAGAATAGATCGTGAACCCAGATGGACCACACCACAAATAATATCACTTACTCCCAGGTATTAAAATTCATTTCTTGGACATTGTTATACTTGTGGAAATTTTGGACACAAGGTAATCAATTGAAGAATCAATGAAAGGAATAACTACGCAAGCTACATGAATGGTGCAAATAGTAGATATGGAAATTTTCGTAGACTTGTCAATAGAAATTATAATCCATTTGACCCATTAAAGGATAAAAATATTGTATGCTACAAGTGCAATAATCTTGTTCACAAAGCACGAGATTGCAGAGAGATGAAGGAAGATAATCATATGCCAAATGTCCCTATACCAACTACAACATGGAAAAGGAAAGAAATTCCACACAATGAAAATTGTCGAATAGCATTGGTCGCTAAAGAATGCAAAGAAGAATATGAATGATTCATAAACAGTGGGTGCTCATCTCATATGACCAGAGATCAAAGCAAATTTGTCAACTTGAATAAAAAGGGTGGAAATGTTGCAACTGGACATGACTCATCTACCAAAATACTTGGCAAATGAATTGTAAAGATTGGAAGTGAAAATGTAAAAGCAGGAAAAGTCTTATTGGTTGAAGATCTGAAGCATAATCTCCTAAGTGTTAGCAAAATATGTGATCAAGGATACACTCTTATGTTTGACTCCCAAAAATGTAAAATCATAGAAAAGAACTCATGAATATTGGTTGCAACTGCAACAAGAAGACCGAACAACATATACATCCTAGACATGAAGAAGAGAGAGAAGACAGAAGCCACACAAAAGGATTCCAAGGAAGAAAAAGTCCCAAAGACCAAAAATAAGGATGAAGTATTATTGAGTGCCACATGTTCGGGGGGATCAACCCCAAAGAAGAAGGTCACCTTATGCCATTGAACTCAGGGGGAGTAGCCCCACCCTTTTCCATTGATGTCAAAGGGGGAGATAAATTGGGATCATGATGACATGGGGAGCATGAGTGTTGCCATCAATGACAAAGGGGGAGATTGTTGGAAGATTGGTTGTTGTCATTGATGTCAACCCTAGTCATTGGCTCTTGGACCCCACAGTTGATCGAAGTAGATAGACATGAATGAAATTACACATGAAAATACAACACCCATGGATGGATAGTATTAGTCATTCCACTTTCGGTGGTATGTGGCATGTCACGTGGATTCTCAAGATTGAGGAGAAATGAATTTTTGAAGATGACAATGTGAATTGAAGTAGAAACTACATGTCGGCCCTAATGTTAAAAGGAAGTGACATAAAGGGTACAAAATCATCTCATTATACAATCATTTTTAAAAACACACACAAGTTTGTTAATGAACAAGGAGATATAAGTCAAATTTCTAAGGAAATCTGAAGTAAATAAGGTCGAATTTCAAGGGAGGATGAAGTCTTTTGGTGATGTGTTCTAAGGTATGTTATTTACAGGTAATCCTACCATTTTTGCTATAACTTTGTTTATAGAATGATTCATATGGTGCAATTTGGAGGCTATTGAGAATACATATCTAGGTACTTTGGTAAAAATTTCAACTCTTTTTTCGCTATAATTTTGGAGATACACTATGTGGAAGATAGGGTTTTTTACTAGTCCTGAAGCTAGTCATGAATAGGTGTTACGAGTAAAAAAGTCATAAATTATTCATAGAGAATCCAAATGAAGTGAGACCAATTGCATTGGAAAGAGTATGGGTTTCAGTTTCCTATGTATCAATTTCAGAATCTGATGTTAAATATTTGGTGTGGGCCATTCTTTACAAGTTCGTTCTCCTGAATAAACCAAAATTGAATAAGGTCTACCATTTTCTCTATAACTCCTTTTCTGGGAGGATTCAAAGAGTGAAACTTGGAGGATTTTGAGAGAATACATTGAGTAATATTATCTACATGATCAGAGTATTCCAAGAAGTGAAGAATTGAAGAAGTTGAAGAAGTCTCAGGAAGCATTATCAGGTTCTATGTGATGGTTGGTTGATGATGATAATTTAATGTAAAGTTTTATTATCTCTCATATATTCTTGGGTGGAAGGAAGGGGAAAGGATGGAGAGGTCAACCCTCTCTTGATATTGGAGGATTGTATCTTCCTTTTGGAGGTTTATCCCTCCCTCTATATTTGGAAGCTATAGCTACTTTTGAAATTCATTACTTCCCTTGAACAATAACTATTGATTATTTCTCATATATTGTGCATGGTGTATTGGTGTGTATTGGTGTAACTCTTCTACTATTGTTCATTTCTCATTGGATATAAATGAATATATAATCTTGTTGAAGTATAAGTTTTAAAAGTTTTTAAATTGTACTTGATACGGATTCACCCCCCTCTCAGTATCAACAAATACAACCACGACCTTTATGATAATAGATTACATGTATAGATTCACCATACTACTTTGTAAGATATAAACACCAACACATTGCATGCAAATCCATATGTCTCATCCCTAATAACAAGATAAGACATGTAGTTGGAGGGAAATCCATGGTGTCAATAAGCAAGGAGTGGGGTTGAATTTGGGGACCACCATTTCCTCCCACATATGAAACTCTGGCATGAGATGCAACTTTCTGAGATTAGAGAAGCAGAGGAAAAACCACTATAGAGTTGGTGGAATACATTCTTTGCAAGTGGACGCATGGTATCCATGAAGGTAATATGTTCAAGGAAATACATCTTCTCTAGGGTTACGATCAAGGAGGGGTTGTAACAATAGTGTGGCAAGTTTGAAGCCGAGGGTGAGTAGCTACTATGCATTGCAGCATATAAATCCTAAGCTTAAGGTCCATTGTACGATCCCTATGGGCATGAGGTTACCACCAATACTTCCTTTCATAACTAACACGACAAAATGATTGAGAGGTGCTCTTGGCGTTAGGGTAGTGCAGAAGAACCATGGTATAAGATGATACATAAGTGCTTCCTTCTCGATGCAATTTCTCATACAAGGTTTTTTTATCATTGAAAGAACAATTTTGGGCTACATGAAACACATGTAGTTACACTAGTTGATTGTAAATGGATTCATTGATTGTCTCTACCATTCTCATTATGTCCATGTTTACTAGTTGTCCTTAATATTTTATTTATTTGTTTGTTCAATTGTATTCTCTACTTTTCCTTTTTCCCTTCTATCCACCTTTACCTTGAGAATCAATATCAATGTAAGTCCATGATTTGTATACTACATGCAATTTTCTAGTATAATATGAAAACCTTCACCTTTAGAGACATTGTTTAGATTTGCAAATGTTCAAGACAAAAATCTCAGCGTCGTGAATGATATCAGGGGATTTCACCTCTTGAATGAATTGACATGCTAACATTTTGCACAGAATTTGTTTGATGAAAACATGATGAATGCATTTTTGGCGGATTGCATGTCTTAATCCATTTCTATCACCCTTTTTTAGAGAGCACTAGATTTTTTTTCCACAAATTAGATTGGATTGTTTGTTTGTTGGATAGTCGTCCCATTGTAGTAACAATATAGTTTACCATTGTTATTCTTATTTTTGCAATGAATTTATCTTGATCACCAAAAGTTAGTATTTTGAAAATGAATCAAAGTATGAGGGATGAAACATCATGTATCGAGCATTTCCTCACTTCTGTGTAATTTCATGTAGAGATGTTGAATTAAAATCTACCTTTGTGAAAACATCTTGTTGGATAAGTGATTTTCTTGCAACACTAAGGTAAATTTCATTGTTCTTTTCAAGTAACCATAACTAAGTATATATGTTCCATGTTGATACTAAGAGGGGGGTGAATCAGTATCAAGTACAATTTAAAACATTTTCCAACTTATACTTAAACCATTCAACTATATCTAATGAGCAATGAACAATAGTATAAGAGTTACACCAATACACCATAATACACCATGCACAATATATGAGAAATAATCAATAGTTATTGTTCAAGGGAAGTAATGACTTCCAAA
>ML807412.1:129449-150749 GCA_009831015.1 Picea engelmannii
ACACCATAATACACCATGCACAATATATGAGAAATAATCAATAGTTATTGTTCAAGGGAAGTAATGACTTCCAAAGGTAGCTACAGCTTCCAAATGTAAAGGGAGGAATAAACCTCCAAGAGGAAGATACAATCCTCCAATATAAAGAGAGATTTGAACTCTCCATCCTTGCCCCTTCCTTCCACCCAATAATATATGAGAGATAATAAAACTTTACATTAAATCATCACCATCAACCAATTATTACATAGAACCTGATAATGCTTCCTGAGACTTCTTCAATTTTTGCAATTCTTCAATTCTTGGAGTACTCTGATCCTATAGATAATATTACTCAATGTATTCTCTGAAACTCCTCCAATTTTCACTCCTTGAATCCTCCCCAAAAAGAGGTTATAGAAAGAATGGCAGACTTTATTCAATTATGGTCTATTCAGGAGAGTGAACTTGTACAGAATGCCCCGCGCTCAATAACTAACATCCAACTCTGAAACTCACACACAAGAAACTAAAATCCGAACTCTTTCCAATGAATTTTGTCCCACTTCATTTGGATTCTCTATGAAGAAGTTATGACTGTTTTACCCGGAACACATGTTTATTGACTAGCTTCAGGACCGGTCACAAACCCTATCTTCCACAGAGTGTATCTCCATAATTATAGCGAATCAAGAGCTGAAATTTTTACCAGAGGTACCTTATTATGTCTTCTCAATACCATAGTGATTTCACCATCTGAATCATTCTAGAAAAAAAATTATATCAAAAATGGTAAGATAACCTGGATATAACATACCTTAGAACACATCACCAAAAGACTTCATCCTCCCTTGAAATCTGGCCTTCTTTTCTTCTTAGTTCCTCTGAAATTCAACTTGTATCAAAATGAATGTATAATGATGTTTATTTATACCATTTATGTCACTTCATTTTAACATTAGGTCTAACCTGACACTTTCTTATTTTGTAATTATTTTCTTTAATTATCTTCAGGGCCTACATGTACTTCATTCTTCAATTCACTTTGGCATCTTCAAAAATTCATTTCTCCTCAACCATGAGGATCCACGTGACGTGACACATACCACCGGAAACAACATGGTGTATACTATCCATTAATGGGTGTTGTATATGCATGTGCATTGTCCTTCATGTCCAAATACCTTTATCAATCTTGCGGTCCAAAACCCATGACTAGGGTTGACATCAATGATAACAACCAATCTTCCAACATTCCATTTGTTGATGAATACTACAGATGTATTCTTCAAGTCTAATTTTCTACATACCATCCTAATAAATTTTTGTATTTGTACTTTGGCCTCGCATGAGAAGGGATGAAAAAAATGCAAAACCAATCTTTTTCTTGACCACAATAATTCTAAGAAAGAAGAGGTAAAGGAACTGAAAGGTAAGGTATACGATCTAAACAAAAATTTATGTAATGAAGTGTGGAAAATAAATATATAAAACCTATATCATAAATAGTTTATCAAAAATATAACTCTCAAAATGATAATATAAATACATGCTTAGTATGATAGCATGCATATATGTTATGAACCAAATGCTTAAAATATCATAATAGAACAAAAGTACACACCATGTACACCAATGTGAGTGTGAAGCACAACTCCAATATAGATAATAGAGATGGGTTACACAATAACTCCTTAATGAATAGGAGAACCTCATCCAATTAAACAAATACATTCATACATCACAATTAACATGTCTACAATAATGAATACATGATCTCTATATATACCTATACACTCACTACACATGAGGTTTCCCCTTTACTATTAGGTTGGCCCTATTACTTATACATGTACATTTAGCCCCATATATGACCCCCCCCTGGGGTCATATCATATACATTTAACCCCATATATGCCCCCCTTGGGTCATAACATAGTACCCTCCTTCAAAAAGATTTGTCCTCAAATATTTTCAATTAAAGGCTTCACATATGATGAAATCAAGTAATATGATTTTCTATATTCTTGCTTTCTTCATTCTATTAATGATAATCCATTCATCCAAAATCAATGGTGGCTAGTTGTTGCATAATTTTGTTTCCTTTGATTGCATGCATTGTTGTTGTAACTTCTTCAATTTGTAGTGATTGTTGGTCTCTGATAATAGCTTGTTGAATAGTGGTTTTGTGATTCCTTATTCCATGAATATTGACAAGTATTCCATCGTATTCCTTGATAATATTGATATTGACCTTCTTGTCTTCCTTGAAATATTTCCTGGTAATGAGGGTGTCGATATGGTTCCACATTTGATGGATTTCCTTCACTTTGCACATGCATTTCATCTATCTTCTTTTTAGAGACAATGGCATCCTCTATCATCTTTTCTTGGTCTTTTATTACTCCAACCTTGGAGATAAAACCATCATATTTGGCATGTATACCCTCTAGATGAAGTTCAACTTCTTCAAGTATCTTCTAGTGACCATCTTGACTCGTGTATTCTTTCTCCTTTTGAATCTACAATGTCACCCCGCTTATCAAATTATGATGTCCTTCTTCCATTATGGATTGCATTTCTAATTTTATCTCATCGGTATTTAGGGATTCCTCAACCTTCTTGCAAATTTCCTCTTCAAGTCTTTTGGTATATTCTTCATCCAAGATACTCATTTCTTCTTGATTTTGATAATTCTTCTTTTCTTCTTTCAAACTACTAACATCATTCAGTAATTTTTTATTATGGTTTCACAATCTACATATCTCTTCATCTTTATTTTTCAAATCTTCCCTTGACTCATCATTTTCCCACTTTCCTTTGCTAGTCTTTCCTTGTTTTAATTTTTGAACTTCTTTAACGAGTGTTTCATTAAGGTCTTGTATTTTATATAGCTCATCATCCTTCTTGTTGATCTCTTCTTTTGCTACTTTTAACTTCTCTTGAATTTTATACATTTCCTCCATTTTGTTATCCCTAATCCATTTATTTGATAATAGTTCTTCAAATTCTTCCCATGTGAGGTTCCATCTAGTATCATTATCCATACTCATCCGCAACTTTTGAGCTTCACCAAAAAGATAAAATATCGATGTTAAAGGATTCATATCATATTCCTTTACCAACCTCAACCATTCCATAGGATTGATTTTGTCTTTATCTTCATCTCATGTAAATTTAAGTATTGTCATTGATTCTTAATCGAGGTCTAGCCACAATCCTCAAATTGCAACTTCAACATATTAGGAATAATGATATCAAATAGTTATTATAATTTTCTCAATATAATATTCTATGTTTTCTCTCTCCAATGGCTTTTGAATCAGCTCAATCAGACATCTCAATCAAAACTTATGATAGTTTTAAGTGAACATACCTTTGAAACCTTGACTTGGAGTCTATCCTTCTGGCGTACCTTCCTTCTTATGTATTTCTAAAATTCCATCCCTTATGAATATGAAATTTTGTCCTATAGTACTGCGATATGTCTTCTCTGAAATTCCATAGATCTAACCAAAATTTGTTGTTCCAAGCAAAAGTTATGGTAACTTTCCCAAACCTTGTTAATGTTTTTTCCTTTTCTGGAGAGTGAACTTGTACGTAAATCCATGTGCCTAATATTTAATACCCTATTCTAAAATTTGTACCAGAAATACTATGGACTATCTTGTTTCCAATTCAATTGGTGGCACAAATTTTGGATCCTCAATGAAGAAGATATGACTATTTTACCCAGAACATGTGTTAGACTAGTTATAGGACTAGTCAAATATCCCTACCTTCCATACACTATATCTATGAAATTAAAATGATACAAACTTTGAAATTTTTACAAGATGCAATTTGCTATATTTTCTTAGTATTTTGCAAATTGCACATTCTGAAACATCACTAAGAAAACATTATAGTGAAATTCCCAAAATGACTCGTTTGAGATTGATTTCAAGGCTAGAAAAAATACCTAACTTCTACGGGCTATATCGTCGAAAGTATAATGACCCATAACCTAAATTTTTTACCACAAGTACCTTGATATGTCTTCTAAGTAACCTCCAAATTTTTCTATTTGAAGCATCTCGAAAAAAATGTTATAGAAAAAATGCCAAGATGACTCTCTTGAAGAAGCAAAACCCTAGGATCGATGCTCTAATACCAAATATTATGAACCAAATGTTTAAAATATCATAAGATAATAGAAGTACATACCATGTACACCAATGTGAGCATGGATAAAAAAATCCAATATAGATAATAGAGATGAGTTACATAATAACTCCTTAAAGAATAGGAGAACCTCCTCCAAATAACCAAATACATTCATACAAAACAATTCACGTGTCTACAATAATAAATACATTATCTCTATATATACTTATTAACACACTACACATGAGTCCCCTTTACTATTAGGCCGACCCTATTACTTATATATTTACACATTACATGTACATGTATCCCCAAGTATGCCCCCATTTGAGATCATATCATATACATTTAACCCCATATATGCCCCCCTTGGGTCATAACAATATCTATAGGGAAACACTACAAGGAGAACACCTTCTAGTGGAGGTTTTTGCGGAGGATTTTAGTGTTACAAAATTTGGAAAATATTTGAAAAAAACCTTTGTTACAACCTCATCTATTGACTGCGGAGGTTTTAATGGATGTTCCATATAACTAAAATAATTTGGTTGGCAGAGGTTGTAGCGAAGGTTTTTTTTCGATATTGCTATTTTCAAAACGCACTAGTGTAGTCTTGACAAGCATGCACAAGTGCGTTAATATAATGCAAACACCCTGGTGTGTTAATACAATGCAAACGCCCTAGGGTGACAGGTGCAAGAGGGGTCATTTTTAACCCCATGAGTAATATTGAGGTTAAATATGTGTCGATCTTATGAAGATCCTCCAATAACCAAGCCAAAGAGTACGCTCTTCTCCAAGGAGTCTTGTTGGCTAAGGAGAGGTGGATTCAGAAGCTCGTCATATTAGAAGATTCAGTGAACAAAATTAGATGCCCGGTAAAAGGATCCATGCAAAAGGATGTCCATTTTTGCAACATCATAAGAAATATCAAACATGTCCTCATGGACATCCCCCAAGTCACTTTTCAACATATTCTTCGGGTGAGTAATGGTTTGGATGATACCCAAACCAAATTTTCCACGTTGGCATCAAAAACGCTTCTTAGTGTTAATGGGAGGTCAGCCCATCTCAACATCCCATAATCAATGTGGATCACATCATATGTCATGTAGTTTAAATGGGTAGCGCACCTAGGTGGGGTTTCAATGTCAGGCTGCCAACTCATGGTCTGCTCACACATGAGATATTAAAGAGGGATCAGTAATATGTACTTCACACGTGCCCTCTCCACGGTTACAGTGGGATAATGCAAATGGAGTGTAGTGAAATAGTTAGGATGAAGGTAAAGCAACTTGTGTGGGAGGAAGTGGATGAAACGACTACAACGTCTACAGGATTGTTTATCTTCGATCGTCACCTAATTTATATCATGACAGATCATGGTTAGAATATTGGGCATGATATCCCTCTATTTTTTCCCCTGATTAGTTATTCCACTGTAAATTTGAACGCTTGTTTTTTTATCTCTCGACTACCAAGGAAGAACTCGAGTCAGGAAATTCTATTTGACTGACTCAATTTCGTTCAGAATTTAGGGTTGCTAGTTGGGTCTGGGGGACTACGGTTGTTTGATAGGGGGATCAGCCTAGAGGGTCTTTCTCTGTCCTTCTGGAGTGGTGTTTCTCCTCTTAGTATTCATTGTTTGCATCTTTCTAGAAATTTGGCCCTTGGTTGTGTTTTTTTCATTATCCCTTCAGGAAATTCTAGAACACACCCATGACAGAGGTTCACTAATCAAAAGGAAATATCGTCAAATCACCTCTGGAATATTTGTTGGTGCATTTGGAATCTCAGTCTATGGTCTCTCCTTTAGGTTATGGCCCTATGTCTTGGTGGCTCAACCAACTTCTTTCATTTGCTCTATAGACTCCCCCACTGGATGCAGTTATTCTCCGCACAAATATCTCATGAAAAGGATAGGTATCTCATGTCCTCTTAGGTAGATAATACAGAATACCTTTGGAATTCCCTACAACAACATCAAATTACAGCCCAAGTCTTGTCCACAAAGGTAACATTCATTCTAGAAATTCTCATTTAGCACAGAACTGCCATGCACCAACAATACGACGAAGTAGATGCCATTTGTTCCCAAGTGGAAGACTTGCAGGCCAAAATTGCACTGGCACATATCATTATGGAGTTAGTTTTAAAAGTTGATGGATCCTCTCCTTTAGTAGAAATTCCACTCCCGGACCTGAACCTTCCATCTCGTGACATGGGAAAAGACAATGTGGAACCTCCTGCTCGCTCCAAGCTTGGTACTTGATGTTTTTTAAAGTTGTCTGCATCCTTGGAATCCGTTTTAGAGTACACATAGTCAAATTTTGTAATGTAAATTCTCCTATTGGAGAATGGACTTATTTAAATATAGACATGATTAGTTCAATGTTGGATAAGTAGTTTTTTTCTTCACCATTGGGCACATTTTTTAGCACTTGCTAAACCTCTGTATGCTTCAATCGCACCTCTTTTTTTATTAATATAAAATCCACCAGTTATTGTTAATATGTATATATATATATACAAACACTCTGGTGCATTTATAAATATTGTGCACCTGTACCTCCTTTGTCGTCGTATGCAAAGCATCGATTCTCTTATAATTTATACGCAACGGTTTTGCCTTGTTTGCATATGAAACACCGGTGCATTTTACTTTTTGTACGCATCGGTGCATTTACTTTATAGTGAGCACCGCTGCGATTAAGTTATCCTAAGACTCGATGCATTTAATATAATGTGTGCCCGGATGCTTGTATAACTAGTGTGTATCAGTGTTTGTTTTACCATGTGCACCGAAGGTAGTGAAATTTTGAATATTTGAGGTGAGATGTCGGTGCCATTATTTTTACCAAGCATTGGCGTGTATATTTTTTTTTATAAGAAGTGAAAAAATTGTATTATCAAAAAGGTGCGATCGAAACCGCTGAGGATTTACAATGTCCTTCAAAATTCAGGCCGATGGAGGGCCTCTATTAATCCACTATTACAAGATACTAATGATTGTTTCAAATACTCAAACTTCACATAAAACAACCTTATTGAATATACTCGGAAAAAAACTTTGAGGATAAAACTGAAGACACACTGCATCTACATTAGCCTGTTGGGAAAGAGCTCGCCAATTTGGTTGACTTACGGGCCTGACTTCGTGTTATCATTGGTTGATATGTGGCATGTGATGTCTTCTTCTTTCTTACTACTGTCCAACTTTCATTTGCATTTGTTGAGGTACTTGTGATGCACGGATTTCCTGGATTGTCTTGATCTGGAGCTTCAATTTTTTCTTCATCCAACAGTCCAGCATCTTCAGTTAGATATGCCCAGCTAGTTGATAGTTGAGGAGAAGATATTAATCAAGGTTTCTCATCAAAAATCTAAGGAGAATACGGCTATTTCGTCGACTTTTGAGACGAAGTTGGCAGAGGAGGAAGATCTGGATGAGATATATTCTCACTGGATTGAGGGGGCTTCGAGATAACTTGATGGTCATCGTTTCATCCCACACACCAAGTGGATTTTTGAGGCTTTTGGTTCTTCTTGGGCCCTTCGGGACAATGGGATGCAATATGTCATGTTTCAAAACAAGATCTGCAACACAAGGAAATTCTCTAATAGTCTAGTTTATGAGACCAAGAATAATTTTTACCACTAAGAATAACTTCGGCTGGGAATCCTTTACTAAAGTCCATTTCCATGTAGATGAATGCAAAAGTGGAGGTGTTGTTCCTTGAAGTTTCACAACTTTCAAAGTGAAAATTTCCCAAAGATGAATCAATGGCTTCAAGCGAGGGTAAACCCCAGAAATGCAAAGGGAGGTTAGGAAGCCTCGCCCAAACAGGAGTTGAGGAGAGAGTGTTAGAAGCTGGATTGAAAGAAGGAGACTGGGATTTTATGAACAAACTTAAATTTCCCCAAGACCATAGGACTGAGCTAAGAATTAGATCCTTATAATCCTCAATGTCGAACTCAACAATGAAGAAACCTTTAATGCAAGTATGAATGAAAGCTTGTTGTTGCATGATAGGAATCCAAGTGGTTGTGATCCAATTGTTGAGATCAACTAACTTTGGCCCAAAACCATTGAAACGGAAGACCAAACTCACGTATATATAGTATTCTTACTCCTCCTCGGCATCTTGACCCATAGGAATGAAAATGGGAGGAGCTTCCTGAACCAAAAGAGACGACGAAGAGAGATTTGAGTTTTGTTGGACAACCTCATGGAAAGAGGCCCCAAATTTCGAAGTTGAGACTGGCATGGACCTTGAGCTGGAGGGAAAAACCCCACCACATAGGGATCCTATAGAGAGGGACATGGTCGCAGCCATTGAGGGCGAAGGAGATCGACTGCAGGCCCTTCGTGCAGAGAGGTCACGTGTAGCCAAGGTTAACCCTAGCCATCACACACCAGGGGAAGAGCGACACCATATTTCTAGAGTAATATTTCGGTGTGTATATTATAGTAAAGGAACCAGTACA
Source organism: Picea engelmannii (assembly GCA_009831015.1). NCBI lineage: Eukaryota > Viridiplantae > Streptophyta > Pinopsida > Pinales > Pinaceae > Picea > Picea engelmannii. The sequence continues at coordinate 138,063 of ML807412.1, forward strand.
AAAAATAATATTTAGAGCCCTGATACGTATAATAAAATTAACGCATTGGTGTGTACATTATATTTAGTGCCCCGGTGTATATTTTAAACATGAGCATCGTACAATTTTGAAACGACAAATAATATTGTATGTTATATTGTTTACGGAAAGGTGTGTTTTCTCAATAGTTCATACCAATGCATTATTATAATTAATATACATCGGTGCATATGAATCTTCAAAATGCATCGCTTTCCATATTATGGCATGCACCATCTAGTGAGTTTAAAAGAATACAGTGCATTAATATGTATATATTTTATTATTAATTTTTTTTTATAAATTTTCAATTAATCATTTGAAAATCATTTTTTTTAATAGTAATATTGTTTTATATTTTTGTTATTGCATTTTGATAAAATGATTGCATTAATGCATTATCCAACGAATTACACCTATGTTATTTGTAACAATGTAAATCATCAACCTATTAATTATTTTGGAACACAACATTTTACAACATTCAACAATGCAATGAAATAAGAAATCCATTTTATTATATATGAGTAAGAGACCCATTGGCATACAAAAAGGGACAACATAAAGGTCCACAATAATCAAATTGCAACCAATGTGTAATTGTTACACTTAATTGTAACTTGTCCTCATGCAATTGGGACAATAGGTCGAGTACATTAAACAAAATCCATGATTTTCAGAGACAAATATTCCAAAACATACAACTTGCAATAACATTCAATTATATTGATCGTCATTCATCAGTTGAACTATTGTCATCGCTCGAGCTTCATGCATGACTCATTTCTTCATCATTTGTAGTCGATATTGTACTTTGGTTTTTTAACATAATGTTTTCTTGATCAGCTTGTTTTTTTATGTTTCTCCCCTTCATCTTCCATCTACAAACATAGAAATAAACTATAATAAGTATATCTACATTTATATATATAGTAGAATATACATGATTGCATAAATAAAAAAACATACCATAGCACCAATTCTTTCATAAACAATACACATTCTTTTGAAGTCATGCTTCATGCATTCTCTCAAAATCTCATATGTTGGTTGCATTCCATACTTTGTTTCCTCCATGTCTAATACGACATGACAAAGCACAATCGATACAATCAATATAAAGTTTTCTTATTGTTTCATTAACTAGAAACAAGGGAAGTTAAACAACATAGCTACTTACAAATTGTTCAATTAAACTTCCATACTTCAACATATACTCACAACCCATACTTAACCCAATGTTTATCAATGCATGGGTTGGATCCTCTTTTTATGTTAGCACCTACTAGAAGACATCCATGGACAAGTTTAAATTAAATATTTAAATATAAATATCACAGCAAACATGAAATTTTAAGAAAGGCTGAAAATGTAAATACTCACAAAGTTTGTGATCAACCATTTTATTCCTCGTCGTCTTGTATTATGTGTTGAATGGGTTCTATCTTTTTTTATTTTCTGTAACAAAACAATTGAAAATTAGTATTTCACGTGATAATTAAATTTGATGTACATAAAAGAATAAATAAATGATTACATACCTATGATGCACATTGTAGTTGGGATGGTTCCTTTTGCGATGCAATTATGTTCATTTCTCTTACCATCTTCTTCTACACTTTTTTGGACATCCCTACCGGCGTGTCTTGGTTTTTCCCTTGTTTGTCCCTTGGAATTTTCAAAATATCCCTAAAAAAACTAGGAATCATCAAATATAAAAAATTACGTAATTTTCTAAAAAAATAAGATCTTATTTTCACACCAGGATCTTTTTTTTTAAATTACGTAATTTTAAAAAAAAATAAGATTCGGGTGTGTATAGTAACTTAATACGCATCGGGGTGTCAACCATATTTATACGCACCAGTGCATCAACCATATATATACACATCGGTACATTATAGCATTGATCCAAATTTTATGAGCAGAACGAGATGAATACAAATTATTATCAAAAGATGCTTAACATGGAATAACAGATATACAGTAAGATTGGTTTCTATTCAATAATAAAATAAGTTGAAATTGTAAAATGCAGCAGAAACAAGCTTGTTATAATGGTGGCGATTTATCTCTGAGAAGAGATGTGACGGTTGTGCTCATTCACCAGAAGATGATTACAATGAGGCTCTCAAGGCCTTTTTACAATAAACAGGAATGTCAAAAACCCTAGACAACCAAAAACCTAACCCTGGGAGATGAAATGACAAAAGTCATGTGGGTCTCGTTTGGGTAAGTTAGTACATCAACTTCTCAGGGTCGTAACTTTTGCATACGATCTTTGTTTTAGGCGCATGATAGCCCATTGGAAAGGTCTATCTGAGGAATACGCATGTTGCATGTGGAAATCCCTACTCATATTCACTATGGCGAAACCAAAAAATGTTGTTTACAACCTCAAAACGACCCTGAAAGTTAGGGACCCAAAAACTAGGAAAAAATTGTCGAACTGGAAAACTGCCAAAAAGAGCCAGTTGGAATAGGTGGGAGGCCACCGACATCCATCTGGATCAATCCTCCCCCATTAGGAAGCAATGGTCTCCATTGCATTGAGTGCCCCATTAGATGAGGAAATTTCTGTTGAATTTGGCCCTGGGTGAGCCACTTGCCTTGGTGCAGGAGTTGCCCTGCTTTGACAACTCGATAAAGCTAGATCCTTTGTTAGCGAGTGCCCTTGACCTTCTTTTCCACAATCTGGTCATTGGATACTTGTTGTATGTAGTCAAGGTTGAACTATGTTGGTGTGATTTGTTATGTTATCTCTGAGGTGTCCAATAATGGTGTGAAATAAGGTCGAAGAAGATCCACATTGAACATTGGGTGCAGGCCAATGAAAGGAGGAATGTTGAGCTCAAAAGAATTATAACCCATGGAATTGGTGATGGTTTACGGCCTATAATGGAGTGGGTGAACATTTCGATGGGTTCCGGTAAGGCGTTCTTTCTGCAAATGCAACCAAACTTTGTCACCCACCTGAAACTTATGTGGCACCCGATGTTTATCATGGTGTTGCTTGTACTTGTCATTGGACTTTTGTAGGATATCCTGAACCTGTTGGCAGATGTGTTGGATATGCTCAATGAACTAGGTGGTTTTTTTAGCTTCAATTGGAGCAAGAGATGAGTCAGTTGAGTTTAACGCAATGGGTAGTGCAACCATCTATGGGACCCAATGGTTGGAATCCCAACGCCACCTAAAAGGGGTTGTGGCCAGTTGAGATATGCAGGGCTCGGTTGTAGCTATGTTGGACATAGGGAAGACTCTAATCCCATGTGCAAGGGTGCTTGAAATTATAGATGCACAGGATATGCACAATCATTCGATTTATGACCTTGGTTTGGCCATCTGTCTGGGGGTGGAAGGTCGTGGATTTGTTGAGCTTGGTGTCCAGCAATTACTAGAGGCTCGACCAAAATGTGATGAGAAATCGACTGTCTCGATCTGAGACAATAGTTTGTGGGATTCCAAAATGTACCCAGACGCGTTCAAAGAAGATCTTGGCAGTGGCCTCTGATGTGATGCTCTTCTTACAGGCGACCAGAATCGCCATCTTAGAAAAGAGATCAACAACCACAAAAACACAGTCATTTCCCCACTTGGTGGATGAAAGGCCTGACATGTAGTCCATGGAGATGAATTCCCATGGCATGTCAGGAGTAGGAAGAGGGGTGTACATGCTCTGTTTCTTAGTGGTCGGTTTGGCAATAGCACAAGAATTGCAGTACCTAATATACTTGTTGACCTCCTGTCGAAATTTCAGCCAGTAGAAATGTTTCTGCAGCATTTCCACTATCTTTTCGATGCCAAAGTGTCCTACCACCCAATTGTAGTGGGCTTCCCATATCATCTTCCCTCACTCACTTGATGGAACGCAGATATGACCCAGATGGCATAACATCCCATCCTGAAGATGGAAATTAGTGACAATTGTGTTTGAACCTAACATTTGGTAGGTGGTGGCGAAGTTCAGGTCTGTCTCATAGAGTTGGAGGCATCCATAGGTCTCATGGCCACAAGAATCTAGCATCGTGGTGAGTGTCACGACTGGTGGTATGTTGAGGTAATTAGCGACGCGGTTGGTGCTTCCTTTTTTATACTTGATGTTGAGGTGGAATTGTTGCAAGTATGTGGACCACTTATGATGGCAGTCATTCTACAATTTTCCTTGTGTCTGCATGAACTGCAGTGGTTTATGATCAATGTGGATGAAGGTCTCCTTCCAAAGAATGTAATGTCTCCATTGGCGACAGGCTTGCACAATGGAGTATATTTATTTATTGTAAGCAGGGTACTTAAAGACAGTATTTGATAGTGCCTCATTATGATAAGCCACGAGGTGGTCATGCTGAGTGAGAACTGCAACCACAACATAGTATGAAGCATATGTCTTGATCTCAAAGGGTTATTGTAGGTCCGGTAGTGAAAGTATTGGGGTTGAACACAAGCACTGCTTCAACTCATTGAACACTTTTTGTTGGGATCGGCCCCACACAAATTTCACCTTACCACCACCCCTGGTTACTTGGTTGAGGGCCCATGCAATATGGGAGAATCCCAACATGAACATGTGCTAGAAATTGGCAAGGCCCAAGAAGCTTTGAAGCTCAGACAGTGTGGTTGGGGTGGCCAGTCACGGATGACTTGGATCTTGTATGGATCCACATGTACACCATGTTGATCAACGATGTAGCCCAGGTAATGGACCATGTCCATGCCAAAATAGCATGTTTCCAAGTTGGTGTATAGCTTGTTCTACCACAGGGTATGTAGAACCTGCTGAATATGTTGCAAGTGTTTTGCCCAAGTCTTGTTGTAAATGAGAATGTCATCTAGATACACCACTACAGAAGTATTGGTGAATGGTCGTAGGATATTGTCCATCATCCTCGTGAAAGTGGTTGGATCATTTGTCAAGACAAAGGGCATGACCAACCATTTGAAAAAACCTTACTTTGACTTGAAGACGGTCTTCCATACATCTATCTGTTCTATCGGGACCTGGTGGTAGCCAAACTTCAGATCAATATTACTGAAGTATTTGGCCCCTGTGAGTTGATCAAGGAGGTCATCGATTCGAGGAATCGGGTACCGGTTTCTAATTGTGATTTTATTCAAGGCTCAATAATCAATGCAGAGTTGCCAGGTTCCATATTTCTTTTTTATTAGCATGATTGGGCTCCTGCAAGGTGATGAGCTGAGACAGATGTGCCCCTTGTGGAGAAGTTCTTGGATCTTTCACTTAATCTCCTCATTCTCTAACAGAGATAAGCGATAGACTAGCCCATTGGGAAACGGTGTGTCGGGGGTCATATCAATGGGATGCTTGACCTGACAGTGCAGAGGTACTCCAGTAGGTGAGGAGAAGATATTCGAGTATGCTTCCACGACCTTATCCACTTGCTTTTGTTGTGTGGAGAGGTTAGTCACAGAGACCCTAGATGTGGTTGTGATCTTTCGATCATTCTAAGAGAGAATCATGAAGAAGACAAACTTCCTCGTCTGAGAGATGACCTTCCTGCATTTCTTGGCAGAGATCAAGGAAATAGCACTAGGTGGGACTGCCTCTGTTATCCTGTACAATTTCTTGTTCAAAGCAATAATAATACTGTGAGGTCTAGACTCATATACATCATGGTGTTTCCATAAATATGGTTGGCACAAAAGAACATTACAAACTTTGAGAGGGAAAACATCGCACAATACCTCATCTTTGAAGGGCTTGATGTCGTATGGTAGATGACATTGTTGGCTGACATGGATGTCGCTTCCTTGGTGGAACCATCCGATGGTGTAGGGTTGCAGGTGCGACCTTGTCGGCAAGGTGAATCGCTTGAAAACCTCTGCTGAGATGAGTTTCTTCTAGTTATCGATATCAACGATGAAGTGCAGCGAGGTACCCTTCACCCACATTTGTGAATTAAAAATGTGTTCGTCTTCCTATGGATCGTCTGGTTCATCGAGTTGGAGCTTGGTGGTAGCAACAGTAACACTAGGTTCTGCATCAATGATCCATCTCCCCCTTTCTGATTCTAACTCAGATTCGGAACCTGCATCTAATTCAGAGGATTTCACCTCAACCACCAGTGACTGCTTTGAGCGGCAACCAGCAATGATATGCCAGGGGCTCTTATGGAAGTCGCACCACTTCCCAGTATCTTTCTTTGTCTTTTTGGTGTCCTTCTTTGCTTGCAGCCTGGACTGGTTTTCCTGAGGCAGTTCGTCTTTTCTCTTCCCTTTGTTCTGCGGGTTGGGGCCGCCCTTTCCTAGATTTTGTTGTGAGGGGTTCCCAGGCCCAAATTGTCGTGTATTTTGTTTGAGCTTCTGCTCGATTTTAATGGCATATCGGTAGGCTGCACCCAAGGATGAGATGTCAAGAAACTCCATTTCAGCCTGGATGTATCTATGCAGACCACTGCGATACTTGATCTCATGATGTCACTCAGAATATTTGATACCCATCTTGGTGCGCAAGGTATGGAATATATTTGTGAACTCAAGCACTGCTTGATCTCTTTCTCGCCACAGTGTGGTCAATTCTGTATACAGATCGTCATAACTTCCAACGTGGTAGTATTGTTCCTTAATAACATCCCTTAAGGACTCCCAGGTGACCGCGACTATAAATAATGAAGGTTCCTATGTTTCCTTCTACTCACAGAAAGTTCCCCACCAATCTTTGACATGCGGAATGGCTTTGAGGAGCACAAAAGTAATATTTTCTCTATTTGAGAAGTTATGGACAGAGAAATACCCTTCTAGCATAGTCAACCATTTGTCTACAGCATATGTGTCTATTTGACCTTCAAATATAGGAATATTGAAGTTGATTTGTACCTTGAAGGGGGTGGCGCCTCTGTTTGAGGAAGATGTGTCGCTTGTTGGTGGTCGTCGAAGGATTTACGCAAAACTATCTATCATCTCATTCCTCTATTGCATGAGGGCTTCCTCGAGCAACATTTTGAAGGGATCTCCTACCCAGTTGTCTTTCTTTTTTCCTTCCATGAGAGGTCGCTTGGGCGTGTGAGAGATTTTTTCCTCGAGAGAAACAAGCTCGAGATCCAATTCTTTGCACCCCGACCTCATTGTGGACTTGCATTAAGAACGACAAGGAGCAGACCGCTCTGATACCACTAATCTAGATTTTATGAGCAGAATGAAATGAATACAGATTATTATCAAAAGATGCTTAACAAAAAATAATAGAGATACAATAAATTTGGTTTCTATTCAATAAGGAAATAAGATGAAACTGTAAAATGCAGCGGAAACAAGCTTGCTAGAACGGTGGCGGCTTATCTATGAGAACAAATGTGACGGTTGTGCTCATTCACCAGAAGATGATTACAATGAGGCTCTCAAGGCCTTTTTACAATAAACAGGAATGTCAAAAACCCTAGACATCCAAAAACCTAACCCTAGGAGATGAAGCACCAAAAGTCATGTGGGCCCCGTTTGGGTAAGTTAGTACATCAACTTCTCAAGGTCGTAACTTTTTCATACGATCTTTGTTTTAGGCGCACGATATCCCATTGGAAAGGTCTATCCGAGGACTACACATGTTGTATGTGGCGCGAAATATACATTTTAATTGTGATGAGCCCTAAAAACGTTGTTTAGGGCCTCAAAACGGCCCTAGAAGTCAGGGACCCAAAAACTAGGAAAAAATTGTCGAACTGGAAAACTACCAAAATGAGCCAGTTGGAATAGGTGAGAGGCCACCGACATCCATCTAGATTAAACATTGTCGTTGCAAAATTGAAAATGTTTTACAATTTTTTGTATTTATTCGGTACTTTATGAATTAAGAAAAACATTGCTTCCTAATTAATGTTTATTACACTTCGTTGACCTGTGAACAAATTTAATACATGGTGGTTTCCATATAAAAAACAACAATTTTTCCATTTTAAACTCAAGGGTGCAGTTTGAAAAAAATGTGCCCCAACGCTTATCTAGGAAAAATGTGCATCGCCTACCACGAAAATGATTTTTTTTAAATTGTTTCTAATTTAAATTAAGCGATATTGTTTACATACAAATATGCACGGGTGTTCTTACTATGTACTTAAAATCACATCGGTAACTGTGAAGGCATTTTTCAAACAAAAAATCGGCAATGACAAGATGGTTTGAGATCCAATGCAATGAGTGGTTTCATTGCAATGAATACGAAACACCCATATATAAATAAACGAACCCTATAAAAAAAAATTCTTAAAAAAATTCTCCTTGTGAAATATAGAAAAATAAAGCAAAAAAATAGTGAGGAAACTAGGGATTCCAATATTGAAGGTAACTACGAAACTTTTTTTGTGTTTGGGAATGCACTGAAAATTGTTTGAATCAAATAGGGGAAAGAGTAAGATGATTAATAGAATGAAATCATATACCTAGAAAATTTTCCTTTGCAGATTTTTATGCGATATACAGTAATCCCCCTTGAATTTGGCTCTTCAAAAAAAATTTGCCCACTCCAAAGTCTTTATTGATAAATCTCTATTGCACAAATCTGACTTCTAAATGTTGGCAAAGAAATAAGAAAATGAACAGGGTTTTCCTTTACAAACACAAAAATTGAAATTCTTGCTCATTTTTTCATTGTATATTTCGACACACTGATGATAAACGTGCGTGCTATTTTTTTTCAAAACTTACATATTCGGTGTGCTATACAATGAGCAGCGCATTGGTGCAGTGTGTTTGTATAATGCATCGATTTATTTTCGTAATAAAATTCAATGCATTAATAATAAGCGTGCATTATTTTTTATAACTTGCTTCAGTTGGTGCGCTGTACAGTTAGAAACACATCAGTGTGGTGTGTAAGTAATAACTCACCATAAGATAGTTTAATTTGCAAAATGCAAATGCAAACAACTGCTTTTAAATTTTTTTGAGGTTTTTTTTTGTCTAGACAATAATGAAGTTCAGTCTTCGATGCTTCGCTCAATTAGACACAACAATGCATCTTTATATGATGAAGTGTGTCGTCAAGTTATAAAATTTATTCGAAAATATTTTTTTAAGTTAGATTTTTCTATGCTTCCCAAGATGATGGTTTTGTCTCAAATGCAAGAAAAAAGGAATTATAATATTATATGCTCAATTCTTCAAATTCCAACTCATTTTGTATTATTAAAAGTCCTTCAAGTTCTTTCACGTTGATTGTGGTACGTCTAGATTTTATTGATAATTCATTTATCACATTGAATTTATGTTATGTATGCAAGTGGGATTGAATAATTGTTCATCGAATTTTGCATAATCAAAATTCGGGGTCAAGTTTAGATGCTCAAGATATTCTTGTAGTCCCAAAATTCTACAAGCTCTTATCAAGAGGAAGATACCACAAGAAGATGTTTGATGAAAATGGACAGTTGTTTTACCCTACCAATCCTTACATGTCATCTTCCATTAACCAACCTAGGTCAACAGTATTACACCATGAATTGGATCTCTTTTATGTAGACAACTCCATAGGGTGTAAAAAAAATATGATTGAGTAATTTTATATTTGGATTTTCAATGGAACTAATGTAAATGTATTGCTTAATTCAACTATGTTTTATAAAATGGGTGGTTTCATGTTTATTATTCAGAAAAAAATGTCCATTCATCTAATAAGTGTTTGGTATAATGTTTGAACATATTAAATGAATTGTGTTACTAATATTATCGATGTAATGTTCAATATTTTTACAACCAGGTGTTGATTACTTGGGTTGGTTGTCATTGATGTCAACCCTTGAAGAAAGTCCAGTAGCGAATTCCGATAGTACAAAGGTTTGGACCCAGGTTTGTTTGATGTATAATGGTATGAGTTTTAATATATTTGAAGGTAAGACTATTCTTGATGGATAGTACATGTCATTTAATTTATGTTGATATGTGGAACGTCACATAACTCCTCACGGTTAGAGAGTTATGTCCATGTGAAGTTGGATAACCCTCATGAGTCATCTAGAATCCCCAAAAGGTCAAAGTAGTCAAAGTGGTTTCAAAGAAGAAATTATTTAAATAACAAAGTGAAGTGATGAGTGTACTATAAGTCAAAGTGGATACAAAATAAATTATTTAAATAATAAAGTTAATGGAGAAATTACTAAGTGGACAAGTGGTTAGAAGTGGCTTAGCCATAAAATAAGGAAAGTGGGTTAAGATGGTTAGAAGGTAATTTAAATAATAAAGTGAAGTGATGAGTGTACTATAAGTCAAAGTGGATAAAAAAAATTTATTTAAATAATAAATTTAATGGAGAAATTACTAAGTGGACAAGTGGTTAGAAGTGGGTTATCCCTAAAATAAGGAAAATGGGTTAAGATGGTTAGAAGGTAACCCCTTGAGGAAGCTACATGAAAGTATAAATAAGAGGCAAGGGTCTCTCATTTTTAATTACACTTGAGAATATTGAATATATACAAGTGAATGAGGTAACCAAAGGATATCTCAGCCGAATTTCAGAGGGAAGGTGAAGTAAAGAAGGTCGAAATTCAAGGAAGGATAAATTCTTTTGATGATGATTTCTAAGGTATGTTATTTACAGGTCATCTCACCATTTTCACAATAACTTTTTTTCTAGAATTATTCAGACCGTGAATTTGAGAGGTCATTGAGGAAACATATCCAAGTAGCTGTAATAATTATTTTAGCTTGTGGGTCGTTGTATTTTTGGAGTTACACTTCGTGGAAAATAGGGTTTGTGGCTAGTCCTGAAATTAGTCTAAAACATGTGTTTCGGGTAAAAATGTCATAACTTATTCATAACAGATCCAAATTCAGTAAGACCAAATGTATTGGTTATAGTACAGTCTGTAGTATTATTTCTACCATTTTCATATCCACACAACAAATATTTTGTGTGGGGAACGCTCTACAAGTTCGTTCTCTAGAATAAGTCAGAATTCAACAAGGTATGCCATTTTTTTCTATAACTCTTTTTCTGAGAGGTTCCAAGTAGTGAAATTTGGAGCAATTGTATAAAAAACACTAAAGAACATTATATACCATTTTTATATCTTTATTCATTACAAGTACATAGTTATGATTATTTCAAGTTAGAGTTGTTGACTAATCCAAAATTAATCATGTGAGACTAAAGTAAAGTTTGATGAAAATGATAGTCTCTTATTGTTAAAGTTAAGGAAGGTGGATCCAAGTGGATATCGATGGCCACCCACCTTTTCCAAAATTGCCAGAAATTTGTTTTGAGCCATTTGGAAAAGGTGGGTGGCCACTGATATCCACCTGGATAATAGAAATATACAGAGACTGTAAAAATACAGAGTGAAAGACTCGCTAGAATAGTGGCAGCTTATCTCAGAGAAGAGATGTGACGGCTACTCGCATTCGCAAGAAAATCATTACAATGAAGCTCTAAAGGCCTTTTTACAATAAGAAGGAAAGCCCAAAACCCTAGACATCTAAAAACCTAACCCTAAAAGATGAAGCGCCAAAAGTCATGTGGGCCCCGTTTGGGTAAGTGAGTACATCAACTTCCCGGGGTCGTAACTTTTGCATACGATCTCTGTTTTAGGCATGTGATAGCTCGTTGGAAAGGTATCGTCGAGGAGATTCATTTTTGGGGCTCAGTCATATCTTCAACTATCATTGAGAACCTTGATATTGAAAAACCTTCATTTGGGCCCTCAAAATGGCCCTGGAAGTTAAAACCTGCTAAAAATAGTAAATTGTCAAAATTGCCAGAAAACTGTTTTGAGCCATTTGGAAAACAAGATCTTTGTGTCATTCAATAGTGTCAATTATCATACGGCATCCAACCCTTCAAGGATGAGGTATTATGTGATGTTGCCCCATTGGATGTCTGTGATGTTCTCTTGGGCCAACCATATATGTGGAGACGCCATGTTGTTTATGAGTCTCGACCCCGTAGTGTCATTGTTACTTTGGGGGGTCATATCTACAGATTACCAGAGGTAGTTCCAACTACTATTTCACCTAAAAAGTGCCGCAAGGTAGTATCTCATACTGCAAAATTCAGCTTCTTCACAATCTGTTCAAAAGGAGAACAAAAGGACACTGCGACCACTACAACCTTGCCCCAAGCACCTTCTATCCAACAGAAGCAGGTCGACAAGGCTGCAGCAAAGTGAAAATATTCCTTATGCACATCGTCTTCTCATGTATCTCGACTTGTTGAACAGCCTCAACCTCAACAGGTTCTTGACAGATTTCCACAAACTGAGCAGCGCGACGTCTCCAGCAAGACAAGCAGCTCACCAAGATACAGATTCAACAAACACTTTTCCCTCTCCCCCGGGAACTCAACGCAATGGAGACCACTGCTTCCTAAGGAGGGAGGATTGATCCAGGTGGATATCGGTGGCCACCCACCCTTTCCAAATGGCTCAAAACAGTTTTCTGGCAATTTTGGCAATTTACTATTTTTAGCAGGTTTTAACTTCTAGGGCCATTTTGAGGGCCCAAATGAAGGTTTTTCGAGATCGAAGTTCTCAATAATAGCCAAAGGCATGATTGATCCCCCAAAATGAATATCCTCAATGATATATTTCCAACGAGCTATCACACACCTAAAACGGAGATCGTATGCAAAAGTTACAACCCCGGGAAGTTGATGTACTCACTTACCCAAACGGGGCCCACATGACTTTTGGCACTTCATCTCCTAGGGTTAGGTTTTTGGATGTCTAG
>ML807412.1:150799-164235 GCA_009831015.1 Picea engelmannii
TTCCAACGAGCTATCACACACCTAAAACGGAGATCGTATGCAAAAGTTACAACCCCGGGAAGTTGATGTACTCACTTACCCAAACGGGGCCCACATGACTTTTGGCACTTCATCTCCTAGGGTTAGGTTTTTGGATGTCTAGGGTTTTGGGCATTCCTTCTTATTGTAAAAAGGCCTTCGGAGCCTCATTGTAATGATTTTATTGCGAATGCGAGTAGCCGTCACATCTCTTCTCAGAGATAAGCTACCACCATTCTAGCGAGTCATTCACTCTGTATTTTTACAGTCTCTATACATTTATTTTATTAATAGAAATCGTGTATTACTGTATATCTGTGTTTATGGTTGCATCTCTGATACATTTCTGTTATATTATTTGATATACGCGATATCTTTGTGAATTTCCTTATTATATCTCCGCTATCATTTCGTGCCGAAAATAATCTGAATCAGCAGGTATGTGATCATATACACCAGGTCTATTACAGAGTTACAAATCATATTTGGATGATGAAATTGATGAGGGCTTTTGGTTGAGGTACATGTTGGGTAGATGGTTGAGACAAATAGTTGATGAGTTGGCACATACATGAGGTGTATAGTTGATGATGTTGGTACATCTTGATGAGTTAGATTTTATGTGTATTTGATGCATGATTGGTACATATTTGGTGCATGGTTGATGCACTCATTGATGGTACAGGTTGGTGCATGGTTGATGCACTTGTTGATGGTATAGGTCGAGGTACAGGTTGGTGCATGGTTGATGCACTTGTTTATGGTACAGGTTGTTTGGACAGGTTATTGTGATAGGTTATTTGTACAGGTTTTGTGCATGGTTGAAGCACTTGTTTATGGTACAGGTTGATCTATGGTACATGTTGGCACAAGTTATTGGTATAGGTTGTTACAGGTTGATTGATACAGGTTTACAGCAGTATATCTCACAGTGATAGTGTGACAGTGGTTCCATCATTCTACTTCTACGTCAGGGTGGTTGGACGAGGCAAGGACAGGTGGTTGTAGCCACCTTCTGGTTGTAGTCGGAGAACATAGGGGGTTGTAGTCTCCTTCTAGTTGTAGCCAGAGAATTGGGGAGTTGGAGCTTCCCCTAGGTTGTAGCATGAGAAACTAGGGGGTTGTAGCCTCCTTCTAGTTGTAGCCAGAGAATTGGGGAGTTGGAGCTTCCCTCAGGTTGTAGCCTGAGAAACTAGGGGGTTGGAACCTCCTTCTAGTTGCAGTTGGAAAACAAAGGAAGTTGGTGCTTCCAATTAATGTAATTCTTAAAGACATATAAGAAAAAACATTATGTAGTTTTCTCCTGCTTTGGGTTTCGGCGTAAAAACATTGGTATACTGTGTATGTGTATGATTTCTCGTTTGTTCATTGTTTATTTACTCTGCAGCTATTGGATGATAATGCTACATTGATATAACACTTGCATTTTATGGTTAAAAAAGATTAAATTGTTCTATTACTGATTCACCCCCCTTCTCAGTAAGCCAACATCAGGATTCTGATGACGAGCAACATGTCCACCATCTACCATTGCACCCCACTATGATGTCAAGTCGTGAGCTTGTTGCTAAACAAAAATAACTCAAAGATGAATCATACCGAGAATGGTTGAAACAACCACATATTCAATTTCCACTACGTCCTGAGTTACCAATTCAAAACCTCTACAGTAACACTAGTTCTTCACATGTCGAGGATGAAGAAAATGATATAGAGGTTGGTATGGATGATTTCTTGCAGGATACCTAACCCATGGAGGGAATGTTGTTAGATGCATTCCAATAAAATGAACTAGGGGATGACATTGATGTCATAGATACCTTCTTCGAAAGCCTGAAGTCTACTTCCACCACCCCTTTATTTGGTCAAATATAGGGGTCTACAAGGTCTACCCAGCTAGGGACAACAATGTTACTGTACAACTTGAAAGCAATGTACGGTATGTCAGATGCGTGTTTCTCGACACTTTTGAGGTAACTAACCATTAAGTCCCCTAATTTTTTAAGGAATATTGTCACGCAATGAAGGAAGAAAAGGGTTGATTTTATTCATGCTTAATGACAATGTACATTTCTATTGCCCACTAATTGCAAGTTACTCAAAGATAAGGTACTTCTGAGTGATAATGTCTTGCCTGATAGTTGCATAGAGGAAAAAAAATGTTGAAAATGTTGGGTGTTGAGTACATACCATACCACACGTGTATGAATGATTGTATTCTATAAAGAAACGAATATGTGAACAAAGAGATATGTCCAGAATGTGGGCATGGAGAGTACCATAAATAAATAAATAAAAGGGTAAGGCACATGGTCCTCGTCATAATATATTAAGGCACGTTCCTATAATTCCAAGGATTCAAAGGCTTCTTCGTTGCAAACAATTAGACATGATGCAGGGGTGGCATGCCTCACATAGAAGTGAGCCAAGAGTTATGTGAATCCCAACAGATTCAATAGTGATGAAGTGTATAGAGGATACATGGTCCAATAAATTCAAGGATGAAGTACAAAGCCTATGATTAAGCATAGCTATGGATGGATTTAACCTGTATTCCCTCCAAAACACCAACTATTATGTTTGTCCAGTGGTAGTGATCAATAACAATATCCCCCCATGGTTGTTCATGAAGAATGAACATCTTATGTTGGCTCTTATAGTCCTGTATAGAAGACAAGTGAAGAGAATGGATATCTACCTCCAACCATTGATGGATAAATTTAAGCAATTATGGCAAGGGATACATGTATATGATATATCAAAACCCATCACAATGGAGAGGTCTTTTACATCGTATGGCATATGTGCATACACCACACGTGATTATTCATAACTAGGAGTTTGTTCTGGTAAGCATGTTGATTGATTTGTTTATATTTGTAATGTTATTTGGCATATATCATTTGGTGTAACTATATTTTTGACACTAACATGCTTTGTATATGATAACATCGTAGGTCTTGTAACAAAAGGGTATCATAGATGTAAATGTTGTGGACCTTCTATAAAGGGTAGGTGGTCCAACCACCTATGAAAGTTGGTGTACGACTATTCGAGGGTATTCCTCCCAGAAGACCACCCTTATAGAAGAGTTGGATCTGCTTTCAATGGTAAACCAAAGAGAACCTGGAGACTTGAAATAATGAAACCAGCAGATTGGATTAGGGCATATGACACAGAGAAGGAGAAAGAAATGGCATAATTGTTTGATTCAAATTTGGAACCTACGTTTGATGATTTTGAATTTTTTTACACCTATGTTGAGAAAATTCCCATTGGGATGAAAAGGAAATATGTATTTTATGAGCTTCCATGTTGGGAGCATCTTAAGATTGGCCACTTACTAGATCCCATGCATATATTAAAAAATGTTTCATCTTATTTAAGGAGGCACATATCATCGAATAAAAGCAACACATTAGTTGTTAGGATACATATTATCGCTTCAAATACTAAAAAGAGACATTGGCCAAGAAAAGAAACTAGAGGAGAGGTTGGTCCCTCTTGGTCTTTTAAAGAAGGTGATGTCACGTGAATTTTGAAGAAAGATGATCCTTCTATGGTGAAGGATGTTATATTGGGTGTGAAGGTACCTTCTTTATATGGG
This sequence comes from Picea engelmannii, assembly GCA_009831015.1. NCBI lineage: Eukaryota > Viridiplantae > Streptophyta > Pinopsida > Pinales > Pinaceae > Picea > Picea engelmannii. The sequence continues at coordinate 154,425 of ML807412.1, forward strand.
TCAACTCTACAACGTTGCTTCACTGTAGAAGGGAATTTGTCAAGGTTGAAATATGCTAAAAATATTGATGTCGGTAAAAATATGTTATGCACTCACAATTTTATGGAAATTAATTATGTGTGTGTCTATTTTGTAGTGTCATTATCATTTGTTTGTGCATCGTTAAGTGAACCATGACTTTCCCTAAGACCTGTGACGTGTCATATCAAAATTATATGCATTTGTACTTTGGATCACATCAAGGGAGATTCATATGGCTAGCATTCCACGATGGCGTCGAGAGATAGTTGAGATTGTTTGTATGTTTGAGAAGGAACTGCCCACGAGTTTTATGGACTTGCAAATCCATCTTCTAAGTCACCTACCTAATGAGGTTGAATTAGTTGGGGTGCTCTCATATCGTTGGATGTTCTTCTTAGAGAGGTACATGAAAAAATTAAAGGGGTTCATTGGACAAAGGGAAACACCAAAGGGATTTATGGCAAAGGGGTACATAGTATATGAGTCATTCTATTATGTCATTAAGTACATCAAGAAAATTCATGACACAACAGGGGTAGTCATTTGGGACTACCATAAAGATGAGGACGAAAGGTAAAGGGAGTTATTCCAAACGAATGGAAAAAGGTGCTTGATAAAGAGTAAGTCGATTATATTTTGTCAATTTAGTACAGAGAAATTGTTTACATTGAAGTTGATAATATATTTCATCCCATGCTATTCGTTTTGAATTCTTGTATACATCAGCGAATTTAGAAATTGATGCCATCAATAAATTCATTATTTAAGTTGATAATATATATTTGATCTTATGTTGTTCGTTTTGAATTTTTGTATACATCAGTGAATTTAGAAATTGATGTCATCCATAAATTTGTTCTTTACAACACGATGGCAATGCGCCCATGGGTTGCGTTGTATGAAGAGAAAAGATGGAAACGAGATAGTGACAGAAAAGCATTCAGACAATTGAATGGTAGAAGCATATTTAAAAGAAAATATGCCAAAAATATGTCCCAACAGTTGGGTGGTTGACCAAATTCAAGATAAATATGCGATGTTAAGTTGTAACCCACGTGAAGAATATATAGATGCAATAAACATAGGGATCAGGTGCAGTAACTCTGTAATAACTTCTCTGAGTACCACATTCTATTTATAGTACTATACATTTGAATTGTAACATGTATTATGTTTTTATTAATGCTTCAGTTATTAGACATATGACATCCTCCTTTGTTCGCACTTTTACAGGTGCATTTGTTCCCATCTATGTGGGAATATGGACATCATTTTTGCATTGAGTATGTTGATGATAGACACATCACACAAGATTGTGGAGTGGAGGTCAAGTTGGACAATCTAATCGTGCTAGCCACCGTGATCAAAACCTAATAGAGGGGAAGTTAGGTTACATTGAAAAGATACAAGAGATCATGCAAGTGGATTTCTCATCATTTCAATGTGTTATTTTTTGTTGCAAGTGGTGGGATACCTTCGACCACAGAAATGTAAAGGAAGATCGTGATAGTAGGATAATATGTATTAACTCTAAAGAAAATGTGGGTTGAAACTAAGGAGCCTTATGTTTTCCCAAAACATTGCAACCAAGTGTTTTTTTAGGCAGATGTGTTGGATGGGGATTGTTGGTTTGTATTAAGAAATGATCTGAAATCTAAAAATGCTTTTAATAACAACAATGTTACAATGTCAAGCGAGGAAGTTAGTCAGGGTGATGACAATGAAGACTGATTTGTAAATGATTTGTTTCGGCATTTATATTGTGGATCTATCATTTTATTTTGGGTATCTATAATGGCCAATTATGTTTTTTTTCTTTTTTTTTTTCTTTTTTTTTAATATAATTTTGTTGGATATGAAAAGTTTATAACCATTTACAACCACAATATTGAAAATATATTAAATAGTACAAACATAAGATGTGGTTTTGATATATTTGTATTGTCATATTTATTGTTTATTATAGAAAATATATGTTAACCTTTGAATTACTAAGCATTAATTGAGATATCACAAAGTTGGCGATGTACAGTAGTAAAGATTTATTTTAAATTATATTTTATGTAACAAAAAAATGAAGATATTAAAAAATATTCAAACCTCAAATTTTTTATTGTTTGAAAAAATCAAAATTCAAATAAATATATATTTACTTTTGTGGAACTTCTAAGGACAATTCCAACAAAATAACTTCATACAACATCTATGAGTTCTGGAATCATACTTGTGGTGTTGGCATTACCAACTTTGATGGCATTTCCAACCTTAACTAGGGCAATTATCATTGCCTTGACATAGTCCACTCCATCCTTTAGTTTTATAATCATATAAACTTATATTAATCATTATTTTTGCAATGTCCTTGAAATAAGTGTCAATATAGGAAGGACATGAAAATTCTAAAAGGGTATTTTTTATAGCCAAGTCAAAAGTAAGAAAAATTTTAATAATCCATACTTTTCTAAAAGTATAGAAACCTTTGTCAATTTTACTAATTCTTAAAATACTAATTATAAAATGTTGTGCGATATCATTTTTTAATAGAAAATTCACGAACTTTGTATTAGAGTAAAAAAATTGTGAAACCATTTTATTGAAAGTGTATAGATCAAAATGTATTATTATTTTCTATATTTAATATTTTAAATTTAATTGAATAAATTTCATATATTATAATAGTTGGATAATATAAATTAATAAAATCTTTGGAAAAAATAAGTATTAATAAAATATAAAAATTGTGATTTTAGTAAACAATTATATTATAACTTTGTCTTGTAACTTTTGAATAACAAAAATTAAAAAAAAAAAAAAAATACAATATCCGTACATCATCATCATCATTATTAGTGAATAATTATGTAATAATGTCATTATTATAATATATGAAAAACACATAAATATTCAAATCACAATCATTTCACTTATCATATTTAAGTATTTTTGTTTCTAAACACATTTAATCAACATAGTGCATCTTGTTGGACAAGAAACAATTTGCCTTGAAGAACAATTAAACATTATATGGCATTAATGGTTATAACTTTTTGCAATTATAATACAAATTAAGTGATTTCATAAAAGTAAAGTTAAACATTATATTGCACTGTAAATTTAAATGAGTGATACATCTCAAATTTAACTTTAAAAAATGAGAAATCATTAATAATGTTCATCATTAACATACTCGTAATACATTTTATAAATCAAACAACAACAACCACAACATTAAATGAAAAACATAATTTACATGAGCGATATACATATCAATATATATGTCAAACATACATCTCAACAAAATCTGCAATAAACATGTCATATATACATCTCAAGTCAAATATAAAACAATCAATATACATGTGAATTAGTACTGCTACTGACTAGGTCCACCACCAGAGCCAAATGCATCAGTGTCTCTACTACCAGAGGTAGAGCCTCTATCAAGACCAACTATGTCAGAAATAAATGTTGACAAAAGTGCGCTATCAAGATCATCAAGATGTGCAGCAACACCCAAAGTGAACATAGTGCCTAAAACATCAATAGCTTGTGACACATGTGGAGAAGAAAGACAAGGATTGATGGATGTTGACACAAGTGGAGGAGGAGGAGGAGGATCAGTGGAATATGGTGATGCATGTGGAGGAGAAGTGGGAGGAGAATCGGACATGGATGCAGGTTCAGACACATGTGGAAGGGAGGCAACAGTAGCAACAGGAGAATCAGACGTGGATGCAGGTTCGGACACATGTGGAGGGGAAGAAAGAGATGGAGGAGGATCAAACATGGATGTAGGTTTAGACACATGTGGAGGGGAAGCAAGAGGATCGATGGATGGTGCAGTCAACTCTTGTGGAGGAGAAGTAAGAGGGGGAGGAGGACCATGTGGTGGAGTAGAGGATGTGGATTGGTCCGCTTATGAGCTAGATGGAGTAGGATCATGAGCATGACCCCTCAACCTCTCGATGAGGTTGACGACGTTAACAATATGACACATCAACAATGTCATGTCACGAGGCAGACTCCTCCATATCGTAAAGAGATCATGTACCCATAATATGTCTCTAACGGGTGTGGGTACCACTTTGTGACTAGTCATGACACCACATAGTTGATATGTCACCTCTTAGATCATGTATTGGAGGTCGATCCTCTGCCTCCTCCATCACCTCATCCTGTTGGGGAGGTTCATTCCCAACATATGTGTCAATATCTGCAAAATAATAGATAATAATAATAATAAGATAATTGAAACAAAATGTTACAATAAATTACATGCTCATTAAATAAGACATAAAAATATGCAACTAGATTTATTAAAACATAACGATAATATTACCCCTCATTTGGTGGTTTTACTGTTGTAAATCAGATGTTTGGACATCATCTCCAATCCATCCCCGTGTACGGGTACTGTACAATATCGAGGTTAGTATTGTCCTCGCTAGCCAATAAATCACATACATACATACCGACTGGAGAAATGGGAAACTTGAGTTGGCCCTTCTTGGGAATCAATTGCCCCCACATGTGCATATGTGCATCAATCATAAGCCTAGTAGGAAAGCGAGGTACTATTGGCTGAGTGGCATGAACCCTCTCAAAAAATAGTGTAAATAAATTTGACGCAATTGGGAAGAATCTCGTCCCATATAAAATGTCGCAACAATGATCTAATGCACGACAAAATTGTCTCAAAAAAATATCTGACCAAATTAATCGGGGCCTCTACACTAAACTATCTACATAATACAACAAAGAGAAACTAATGCGTTGCCCATCAGAGCTATATTGTGGCAGTGTCGAGAGAATAAGACACGGGCACCTAACCTCCTAGCTACCAAATGAACGTATCCACAGTTGACCACCAAGAACTTGAAACTTCATAGAAGAATGAACCTCTAGATGGACATATCTCTACAGATATGCCAGTTGGGTCTCTCCTGGAATTCCATGCAGTAGATTAGGGAACTGGGGCAAAGCCTCCCCCCTCCTAGACAACTCAATGATGAAATAAGCATCCTCCTCTATGGGATGATACCACAAATCAAGACCGACCATAAACCCTTGTCGCCCATGATCCCAGCATAGAATCAATTGTTGTGACAACAAAGAGTTCCCCCTGAAGGATGAACCCTCTTGATAAAACTTCAAGAGACCAACATCCATCAAAAGGTCATGTGTCAGTTTTGAAATAGGGCAAGGGAACAGCCCCCTCTCCCTCTCCCTGGACTCCCACTCACACAAAAATGTGTGTGTCTCAACCTGTCGTTGTTGATATTGCTCCTCGTCTCATCGTCATCGTTTTTTATTCACATACAAATATTATTAGGCACATATATATAGATAATAAAAAAAAAAAATTATAAAACACACACATATATATAAATAACTCATATTTAAAAATATATATAAAATTAAGTTTTGTTTGCAAATAAATCTTAAAAATTAATTGGTGCGCCTAAAATAAAACATATGCCCCGCCCACAATGCTCTATATTAGAAAAACAACACTGCCATGCGTTGTTGTTCCTAACACGCATTGGTGCACCACGTTTCTTGGTGCACCACCACGTATTTTAGCGGTGCATCCCATAAGACGCATTGCATCATTAAATTATGAAATAATTGTCACAGTGACGTGCTCTTTACAGCACCTGTGCATTTTTTCTACCTAAAGGCGTCGTTAGGTTAAATTGTTTGATTGTAACTTAAGTGATGCAATGTGTTAATATAAATGCACCGGTGTTACCATGTTATTGTTCCATTGGAATTACCTTTTGCGGTATGTTGGCTTGTATAGAGCATCGGTAACAAGGCGTCTAATGAAACGCCCCGGCATGTGAAATCATACAATATTTTCTCAGTGCAGTTTTTTTAACCGCACCGGTTCATTTCGTTAACAAAGATGCATCGCAACACTAAAATTTATAGCCCACAAAATTATTGGTGCACTTTGTTATACGGAATGTGTCGGTGCATCAATTTTACCAAAGCACAGGCACGATGTCTAGAGATGTGTTGACTTCCTAACGCACTGCTAATAGGGCCTTACAAAAGAAAAATTGTGATGCTTATTTTTCAAAACATGTTGCAGTGCGTACTTTTAGTGCATCGGTGTTCCACGCTTATTGTTGAATCGCCATGTATTGCAGCGATGCGTCTAATAAGTCGCATTGCTCTGATTGATTTTGAAAAAGTCGGCATGGTGTAGTTCTCTTTACAGCACCAATGCATTTGTTGGACAGATGGGCGTCGCTAGGTTAAATTGCTTTATCGCAACTAAAGCAATGCAATGTGTTACTATTAATGCATCGGTGCTACTGTGATATTGGACCACCGACATTTTGTTATGTGGTGTGTTGTAAAGGATAAAGCACCAGGAACAGGGTGTCCAATAAGATGCCCCGCTATGCCAAGTTGATCAATATATGTCCTGGTGTGCTTCTATAAACAACATCGGTGTGTTTGGTTAAAATGGTTGCACCACTACGTTAAATTTATATATCATTAAGTTAGTATTGTGGTTAATTAAGCGAAATGTATCGGTGCAGGTTGAAGCCAATTACGCATTGGTTGCAGGGCATTCTAAAGGATGCACCACATTGTTTTTAAAATTTATTGTGGTGCTCTTCCTTGAACAACACCGGTGTGTACAATTTATATTTGACACATCGGGTGTGGTGCTTGCAGTGAATTTAACACAGGACGCGCCACTTCGGAGCAACCCAAAGCGTTCAAGCGCACTGCGTGGAATTGGAAAAGAAAAAAATAAAAATGCCAAATTTCAAGCTAAATTCAAATTTTAATTGGATGAAAATGCAAAGAGGAAGGTAATTAACAATTTACCTGACCTCTTATGTCCCAAGGAGGAATGGTTTCATTTTTTAGAGGAAATGAAAATTCGTGGTAATTTCCAAAATTTGGAAATGTGTAGAATCTACCAATGGAGCTATCCAAGTCATTGTAGAGCACCAGAAATAGGAAACCTTTGGAAGGAGGGTGAGCATCGGTGTTTGCTTGAGGCTTTGGAAGCATAGGATGAACTGTAACAATGAAAATCGGTTTGGTAATTTATTTTTTTATTTACACTACCATGGTGTGCCTGACAACAGCTATGTGCACTGGTGCATAAATTTCAATGGCACCGGTGCACTTTATTCAGTGTCTGTTATTTTTATTATAATATATGACGATGCTTTTGAGCATTGAAGCATTGGTGTTTTATTGTTTCTGTCAGCACCGATGTGTATGTACCTTAAAGGTGCGCGGGTGAAAAGTGTACACAAAAACCTATGGTCGCCTGCCTCCGCTAACAACATTCGTTATAAACATTAGCAGTGTGTTTGAATATTTAAGCATCGATGCATTATGTTTTAGGCGAGCATTGGTGCGTATTAACATTAAAGGTGCACTGCTTAAAACTATAAACATGGATAGTGCATTTGAATATTTAAGCACCAATGTGTTATGTTTTAGGCAAGCACTGATGTGTATTGACATTAAAGGAGCACCACTAAAAAACCTCTGCAAAAACCTTTGTCCTCCCGCCTCTGCTAACAACCTCCGCTATAAACAGTGACAATGTGTTTGAACATTTAAGCACCGGTGCGTTATGTTTTAGGTGTGCACCGATGCGTTGTAGATTTTAACCTTGTACAATAAATTATTGCAAATTAATTCTTAATAAAAATAAAAAGGATACAATGGCACACATGCACACACATTATACATAGATTTTGCCCTGGAAACCCAAACTAGGAAAACCAACAACTTGTTTAGAGTCACACCTCTAATCTTTTATTCATCTTATCTTCATTGTTTACAATACAATACTATAATATATGATCCTGTGGCATCCCAAAACCCTAATCCATTGACTTGGATTAGTCAGCAACCCTAATTCCTTAACCGGAATTAGAAAACCATCGGCAAAAACCGTGTGCCAAAACACCACTAAAAGCGGACACAAAAAATGCCAAAAAAAAAAATTGAGAGCACTACCCCCATGAAAGGGGGCTCCTGCCCCCCCCGGTGACCCCTTTGCACGCTCGGCGCAACGTAAACACTAGATCTAGTCATGCAAATAATATAATACATACCCAACATGTCTATCTACCTTAAAGGAGCACTAGTAAAAAAATCTTCAGTCGCCCGCCTCCGCTATAAACAACTAAACAATCATTTTTTGGGGGGGTTTCATAAAAACATCTACTAGAAGGTGTTCTCGTTGTAGTGAAAAGATGGTGGCCCGAAGACATGAAATGGAATCCTAATGGAAATAAGTTGTTTGCATATTACATTGTTGGTGGGGAAGACGCCATGTATCCATTATTAATATGAATGATTAAGCACATGAATTTGAAAGCACAATGAAATGAAGGATGAGATATAAAGATTATGCATTCTTTCTCTTACCATTCAAGTCATTCCTCCCCCTACCATATTGCGATGCCTTCTTACTAGTAAGTCAAGATGAATGTTGTTAATGTTTTTCTTGTTTCTTAAATGCAGGTATGGAGGTAGAATGGTGCGATGCATGTGCATTCTCCCAAGGTTCTTGTCACTAGAACATGCCAAAGGAGTATGTCAATCCTGCTCTCCCCCATTGTAAAAGGGAGAGGTTGGATACAATCTCTCGTACTTGGTCTAATTATGTTATTGGGTAAGGATGAAATACACCAATTTTGGCTTGATGCCAATCTAGATGAGTTTATCGATCAAGGGGTTGTTGAACCTACAGTGCAGGAAGCTAAGGTGGATGCACTTGAACAAAATATTAGTTCTCCTTAGACATAAGGGAAACAATCAATACCCATGAAAATAGAAACAAAAAATTTAGGCAAGGAGACCTTAAGGACATTACAAAGGATTCAATGAATCAAACACAAGGTTCAAGGATTCTTGTAGACATAGGCATCGCCAAGTTTCATTGGTGAGTCTTCCCACAATGTTGAACAACATGCAACAACACCCTAGGCACCTCCAAGCCCTTGTGGATAAAATGACACCATCATCAAAGAAGAAGAGGAATACTTCGTCATATCCATTGAGATACTCCATCAAGCAATTTAGATACCACCTAAGTTCCACAGAACAAATGCTAGATTCCAAGTAACCTTTGATTCCACAACATTGCTTCTTCATGCTTTGTTACTTGAAAATTATTTTAGTTCTAGATAGATGTTCCAACTCTGACTCCATACAAATATGAAATTTCCATGCATGCACCCTAGTAAAATGTACATTAAAAAATTAAAAAAATCATTTATGATGTATGAAATTTCCATGCATGCACCCTAGTAAAATGTACATTAAAAAATTAAAAAAAACATTTATGATGCCTCCATATGAGGACAAATAATAAGACCATGAATGAGTTATTAAAACTTAAGTTAAATGATTGGAAACATTATATAGATTGGGAAAACTTAAGATATAAAAAGAAAATATATACAAAGCTATTGAAAAAAATGGCAAGTCGTTTACTTTAGTCCTAACCTAAGGCATGGACTAATAAGGATTTATCTTGCAAAACCCCATAGCTTTGAAATACCAATTTTGTATTTTCACTAAGATCTTGACAAATAAACATAGGATGATGTAAGAGGTGGTTATAATTTTATGGTTTTGATCTGTACTTATATTATTATTATATTAGTGGTCTCTAATTCTAGTTAAGATTGCATTTAGTGTAAGAAATATCACTATAAATTAAAGAGACTCGTTTAAATAATATTTTTTTGTTTTGTATTAGAATATATTGTAATAAGGGTTTGTCTTCTCAAAA